>JALXFT010003462.1:17500-80001 GCA_023376895.1 Aspiorhynchus laticeps
GAGAAGGACGGCAGCTCGCGTAAGTGGTGTAATATTTTGTCGCAGTTCTGTTGTTTAAATTATTTATTTGCTGCTAGGAAGGAATACTTCGTTTCCTACCTATTTCTATTGTGCATTTTCGTTGAGGTTTCTGTTTTTGATTGCACTTGCTGGCAATTTGAATAATTTGCACCTCAGCTAAGAACGAGCGTGTGTGATTGTGCGAAGTGTTTAGGTTTGTATACAGCAATTAGCAGTCCTTTCAGGTTATTGGCTGGGCTGAGCAGAAGCAGGCCTCAGCTGTTTTCACTGTAGTCTCCTCGACCATATTTATTTGATGTCAGAGCGCTGACGCGGAAGCGTCTGCGGAAGCGTTCAGCCTCCTCGTGTGAAGACCAACGAGGGTAAAGACAGACAACTTTTCCTGCGCGACTTTAACCGAGCAACGACACCGAGCACACACTTAAGTATCATTTCTATCTTCCCTCACGCACTCTCCTTCCCTATCCTCTATCATGTGTTTCGAAACCATTCCGGTTCTCTCTCAACCACGCTCTAAAAACACACGCAGACGGCAACGCAATCCTGCCAACCTTCGCCCGATCGCTACATCTTCTACTACACCTCTTTCTTTCTCTGTGGGTCTTTGGAATTGCCAGTCAGCGGTCAACAAAGCTGACTTCATTTCTGCTTTTTCCTTACAATCCACTCTCAGCATCTTGGGCTTGACTGAGACCTGGATTCGTCCAGAAGACTCCGCTACCCCGGCTGCTCTCTCTCAGAAATTCTCTTTCTCTCACACCCCAAGGCAAGTTGGCCGGGGTGGGGGCACTGGTCTGCTCATTTCAAACAATTGGAAATACTCAACCCACTCTCCCCTAGGCAATCACAACTCATTTGAAACCCATGCGATTACTGTAACGGCTCCTACAAAACTCCAGATAGTAATAATCTACCGTCCCCCTGGCCAAATCCTACCCACCTTCCTAGAGGAGCTGGACAGCCTGCTGTCCTCGTTCATGGAGGATGGCACTCCACTCCTAGTCTTTGGCGATTTCAACATTCACCTAGACAGGCCTTATGCTACAGACTTCCATTCACTCCTAGCTTCATTTGATCTCAAACGCCTTACCACTACTAGCACGCACAAATCAGGCAACCAACTTGATTTAATTTACACACGCAACTGTACTACAGATAACATTCTGGTACAACCACTACATACCTCTGACCATTTCTTCATTACATTTACCTTACATTTTACGACCCTGGTTCCACCAGCTCCATTACCGGTAACTTTCAGACGTAACCTACGCTCCCTTTCCCCCACCCTTCTTTCCTCTGTAGTATCCTCCTCTCTTCCCTCACCTACCCATTTCACATCTCTGGATGTGAATGCAGCAACTGACACTTTATGCTCTACCTTAACCTCTTGTCTGGACGACATTTGTCCCCTCTCCTCCAGGCCAGCACGGGCTGCCCCTTCTAACCCCTGGTTATCCGATGTTCTTCGTGAACATCGGACCAAACTCAGAGCGGCAGAGAGAAAATGGCGCAAATCAAACGATCCATCGGACCTCACAAGGTATCAGTCTTTGCTTTCGTCTTTCTCTACTGAAGTCCACACTGCCAAATCCTCACACTTCCACAACAAGATCAACAGCGCTCCAGACATGCGTGATCTCTTCAGAACATTTAATTCTCTCCTCTGTCCCCCTCCACCACCGCCCACCACTTCTATAACAGCTGACGACTTTGCCACTTTTTTCACAGACAAAACTAGAAAAATCGGTAACCAGTTCTCAACTCCACACACACAGGACCTCCAACCAACCACATCCACTGCTCAAACTCCCATCTTCTCCTTCTGTCCCCTCACCGAGGCGGAAGTATCCAAACTTCTCCTCTCCAGCCATCCTACAACATGTCCTCTTGACCCAATCCCCTCTCACCTTCTCCAAGCAATCTCTCCCACACTCTTACCGGCACTCACACACATTATCAACACATCTCTCCGCACTGGCATCTTCCCCACAGCGTTCAAGCAGGCCCGGGTAACCCCACTGCTCAAAAAACCTACATTAAACACTTCTCTTTTAGAAAACTACAGACCTGTCTCTCTCCTTCCATTCGTAGCGAAAACACTCGAACGAGTTGTCTTCAACCAGCTCTCACTATTTCTTTCACAGTACAACTAACTGGATGCTAAACAGTCAGGTTTCAGGAGTGGCCACTCAACAGAGACTGCGCTACTCTCAGTCACGGAAGCCCTGCGAGTCGCAAAGGCCGATTCCAAATCGTCAGTCCTCATTCTGCTCGATCTTTCTGCTGCTTTTGACACTGTCAATCATCAGATACTCCTGTCCACCCTCTCATCGCTGGGCATCACTGGGATTCCACTTCGCTGGTTTGAATCCTATCTCACCGGTAGGTCCTTCAGGGTGGCTTGGGGTGGTGAGGTATCCAAAGCACATCAACTGGTCACTGGGGTTCCTCAGGGATCGGTTCTTGGACCCCTCCTCTTCTCCACATACACTACATCACTGGGACCCATCATACAGGCACATGGCTTCTCCTACCATTGCTACGCCGATGACACACAGCTCTATCTCTCTTTTCAACCAGATGATCCAACGGTAGCTGCACGGATCTCAGACTGCCTGGCGGACATCTCGGCATGGATGAAAGAACATCACCTACAGCTCAACCTGGCAAAGACTGAGCTTCTTGTCGTCCCTGCCACTCCGACCCTACAGCATGACTTCCTGATTCAATTAGGCACATCAATAATTACCCCATCAACTTCGGTCAGAAATCTTGGTGTAATCTTTGATGACCAGCTGACCTTCAAAGAGCACATTGCAAAGACCGCTCGATCTTGCAGGTTTGCGCTATACAACATCAGAAAAATCAGGCCCTTCCTGACAGAGCATGCTGCACAACTTCTTGTCCAGGCCCTTGTCGTTTCTAGGCTGGACTACTGCAATGCTCTTCTGGCTGGTCTTCCATCAAATGCAATCAAACCTCTACAAATGATTCAGAATGCAGCGGCACGACTGGTCTTCAATGAGCCCAAAATAACCCATGTTACACCTCTCTTCATCTCACTGCACTGGCTACCAGTGGCAGCTCGCATCAAGTTCAAGACACTGATGCTTGCATACAGAACAACCACAGGCTCAGCACCCTCCTACTTCCACTCACTATTACAAATCTACATCCCCTCCAGAAGTCTGAGATCTGCTAGTGAGCGACGCCTTGTGGTACCATCACAGAGAGGCTCAAAATCACTCTCCAGAACATTCTCATTCACCATTCCTGGATGGTGGAATAATCTTCCCACCCCTATCCGGATTGCTGGATCCCTATCAAGCTTCAAGCAACAACTGAAAACTCATCTCTTTCGGTACTACTTGACTTCATCCTAAACTTGATTTAAAAAAAAAAAAAAAAAAAAAAAAAAAAAAAAAAAAACTTTCCCTTTATCTTTCTCTCCTTCCCTTGCTAGCTTGTACTTATTTGAACAATGACTGAGACTTGGTGTTACGAGCACTTCCTCTGTCTGATTGCCTCTTCAAGATGAATGGCTTTATGTATTCCCCAATTGTAAGTCGCTTTGGATAAAAGCGTCTGCCAAATGACTAAATGTAAATGTAAATGTATCTATCTATCTATCTATCTATCTATCTATCTATCCATCTATCTATCTATCTATCTATCTGTCTATTTGTCTATCTATCTATCTATCTATCTATCAAACTTTAAGCTTTTAAAACTACGTTAAACTTCAAACTATTTCAGACTGAAAAGCGTCAAACTTAAACTTCTTAAACTTTTTTAAACTTTCTGGTCCGGCTTTCTCTCGACAAACTTTTTTATCTAGTATCATATTAATATAGTAGATTGTGCCCTATTTTATTTTTACAGACGTTTTAATACACTGCTTAAAGCCAAAGACTATAGCTTGAAGAGACTTTATTAAAGCATAACTGTTGAGAATGTGTAGTATTACTAGTTTACGAGCTATTAAACAAAAACTTGCAAAAGAACAATTAATCATTCAAAAATGTGTAAGTGTTCAATAATTCAATGTATTAAAAATACAGTTATTTATATTATATTATGCATATTATTTTACAAACGGATTAACATATAAAACTTTTTTTTTTGCTGAGATTTGATGTTGTTGACAATTTTGCGTCGTGATAATTAATTTAAATTAATTTTTAATTCAGTCAAAATCAGTTGTTATAAACCCACCATCAATATAATCCTTTACAGTCGTCATGGCCCTTTAATATAATGCACTTTAACAAAATAAAAAACTTTAAAAAACTTTAACTTATATTTTCTGTGTGAAAACTGAGATGATAAGATTTATACATCATAAGGATTCAATATTTAGTAGATCTTTCTGCAACCACAAACTTAAATTTTAACGACAAATATTCAACAGTTATTTCCAATCATTTGTAATATGAAGATCAATATACTGGACTTTATTTAGGATTGAGAATATCACAAATGCTCAGTAGTTGGTATAATTATATTTAGAAATAATCCAACCTTTTGATAAAAGTACAGTGGTATTAATAACTTCAGGGATCTGTGATTTATCCTTTGTAACAATCCTTTATCTGATCATTTGTGAGTTTCTATTTCGTCGGAATAGGACTTTTATTTTGGCGGGGCGATGTGACGTCATAAGGCGGCGCCGCGCGACTCTGTTGGAGAGACAGGTTTGTGTTTTTAATCCTTTCAAAGTGTATAAACCAGTGGTGTAGTCTACGTGATACGCAGGTATACACACTAGGGAAGGTCAAGGATTTGCGTATAGCCACTTAAAAAAGCACGCGGATACCTAACATCGTTTTGTGAGTTCATTCATAAATTGACCCGGTCTGTGTTGGAAATAACTAATGTGAATCACTACAGGAGATATGAAACGAACTACACCCTTCAGTGTTTTCGTAACACTGCCAGGAACGATAACATTATAGAAACTACAGCAAACGAGGCAGATGAGGCTGATACTATCCTACACGGTACAGAACACGAGGCCGTTGCTATAGTAACGTTACCTGGTACGTGCTAGAGTATACGGTAAAGTAACTGTAACAACAGGGGATTGTTGGCATATAAGAACAATGAGTCATTTTAATAAACAAAAAGTTAATATTTAGTGACTTACATTGTCTGACTATAACAGTGTTGCCTGATTTTGCTCTATTTCGTCGACTAAAATAGTTTCAAATAAACTCACAACTGATCCGCTGCATTCAAACACAGCGTTGTTTAGTTTATGAATGAATCTGCGCTTTAAACGAATCTAGTGAGTCGATTCAATGACTCATTCATAAAGACAGTCTCTGCCTGAGGCCCAATGTGCATACTATCCATCCTTAATGTGATATTAGTAATTTTCAATACTATTTAGGGTGGATAGTATGCACATTGGGACGCAGGGACTTGCTTTGTTCTTGAATGAATCAGCCGCTCGAACGAATCAATTGAATGAACGAATCAGTAACTTGCCGCCACCTAATGGCAGTTTTAGTTTCATTTCAGTTATTTAAATCATTGAATATTTCTATATTAAAAATGTCCTATTTAAAACATTAATCTCAACATGAGTTTATTAATTTAATTGCACTCATGCCACCTCTGAGCCTCATTAAATGTCTGTAAATACAGATCTGTTTCAACCTCACTCTGACCGTCACTAACGGTCTAATTAGAATGATAACCTTCGTTCCGCCTTCTCTCGAGACCTTATGTAAACAAAGTCATGCCCATGACCCCGGAGGCAGAACTCCCACATGTATAAAAAGCAGGGTTTACTTCCAGCTCGTTCTCTTACCTTGCTCGCCTTGAGAAGACCTGGTACT
Organism: Aspiorhynchus laticeps; assembly: GCA_023376895.1. Classification (NCBI taxonomy): domain Eukaryota; kingdom Metazoa; phylum Chordata; class Actinopteri; order Cypriniformes; family Cyprinidae; genus Aspiorhynchus; species Aspiorhynchus laticeps. The sequence continues at coordinate 23,368 of JALXFT010003462.1, forward strand.
GGTAAGAACAATCTGATTATATTCACCATTCAGTTCTTCACCAGATGGTGCAGGTGCCTTGAGCCCCTGTGAATTGTGGTGTTTTTTCTCTGCTGGATTTGCAATTGATAGAATCATTGCATTATTGTTATTAGGCTTGTTATATTCACTAGCAGTTTAATTGGGATTATTCTATTTTGTTTTCAGAGTACTCATCAGTGGGTATTGAATATATTTCATTACAAAATTTTGGTGAGTATATTTTCTCATATCCTATATCACTGTTCACAGTTGTTGGGATTAATAAAGGCCTGCTAAGTACGTTTGCGTACTGGTGCGGGTCTTTGGATTCGTGTCAGCTTGATATATTCACTGCTGTTCGCAGCCAGTGTGTTGTGTGTGGCTTACCTACTGCGCCAGGAGTATTATGGCTCCTCAGTGCTGCAGGTTTTGTCACACAGCAATGGACCCTCGTGATGGACATAGGGAATGTCCTTCATGCTTGGGGGTTGCTCATTTGGGAGAGGATGTGGATAATCCCTGCTCTGCAGCTTGTGATCTACCTAGAGATGAATGAATTCGTCGTGCTAATAGGGCATGCAGCTCTGCACCTGAGCGTGGTAGGGCGAGGGAACGTTCATCGGACAGGCATGGTCATAAGCGCCCACGCAAGCACTCATGTGATCATCATGACTCCACACACAAATCAAGCCGTGAGTTTGTGGCTGAGGCAACTATACATCCAACGCCAGCTCCGACAACAGAAGGGGGTAACACTGATACTCATCTGCAGATCTTAACAGCTATTCAGAGTTTATCACGAAGAATGGATCTGTTTGAAGCTAATCGGTCCTCCTCCTCATCTCTACCTCCTTGTAAGGAGGACGTTCCAACAGATGGACAGCAGTCTTGTCCTGGGGAAGGCGCAAAGGATGTTGATGTGTTATCACTTCTGGCTCCCCACTCTCTCTTTGATGATACGCAGTCGTGAGAAGGGAGCAAATGTGAGGGAACTCATTCAGACTCTGCAGAAGTCGATGATGAATCAACAATGAAGGAGGAGTTTTCTTCAAATACCCTTTTTACTAAGGTATTTAGTGCAGCCAAGATTGTTGGCCTGCAGTCTCCATTGCCTGATCCTGCTCCTGTGGGGGGTGTATGGGAAGGCATATCTCAGAATAGTTCTGCACCTTGTATTCCAGTGGCAGACGACTACACGTCTATGTTGAGAACAGCTTGGAAGAAACCGTCACAAAAGCCTCAATTTAATGCAGGCTGTAGATGGTTGGCCAATGCCCGTTACCCTACAGAAACTGGATTGGGGGACATGCCGCCGGTAGAGCGAGTGATCGCTGCATGGACTGCCTTAGGCCCTGTCCGTGCTTCTAATAACCCTTGCTGTCCCAGGAAGGAGTGTGCCAAAATTGACCATCTGGTCTCACGGTCCTTTAATGCAGCTGCACGTGCAGCCCACACAGGCAATGCTTTGGCTATCCTGCTTGCAGCTTTGCGAAAAACAATAAGCACAGATGACCAAGATTCTAGGAACCTTGTTGATTCAGTTGATTCAGCCGCCCACTCTCAACTGACACGTGATGTGGGGAAGGCAATGTCTTCGGCTATTTTATGTCGTAGACAAATATGGCTGGCACAAACCACTTTGCCTGACACCATAAGAGGGGAGCTAATGAATTTGCCAGTGGTGCCTGGTCAAGTCTTTCATTCAGACTCTCAAGAAGTACTGGATAGGGTAGAGCGCTCTTTCACAATGAGGGAAACTGTTCAGCGAGCCTGTCATAAACCTCCCACAGCCTCCAGCAAAAAGTATAGAGAATCCCAGAGAATGCAACAACCTGCTTGGTCTAGGCGCACGGTTAGTAATCCAGCTGTTGGTCAAGGGCAGACCTTTCGTGCCCAAGAGCAGAATCCTGCCACATATTCCCGGAGGAAATCTCAATCCCGGGGGGGAAACCAACAGGGAAGTTCACGCAGGTATGCAGGCAGAGACGGACCTGCATAGGGGTCAGGGGCCAGCCGTCGACTGCTCCTCCCAACTTCTGCGGGACAGTTGGGAAAAAATAGTCTCAGACCCGTGGGTTTTATCCACCATAGCTCACGGGTACAGACTGCAATTTCGACGGCGCCCTCCACCCTTTTCAAAAGTCCTAATGACTGTTGTCAGGGACCCACTACTGAAGTCCATACTGGTAGAAGAAATAGAAAATCTGTTTCAAAAAGGAGCTATTTCAAAGGTGCCCTTCGACACACAGCAGACTGGATTTTATTCAACTTATTTCATAGTGCCAAAAAAAGATGGCGGTCATCGTCCCGTTCTAGACCTCAGGGGACTCAACCAATACTTGAAAGTTCTTCCATTCAAAATGATCCATACAAGGATTGTAACGCAGTCCATAAGTGCAGGAGAATGGTTCACATCTCTGGATCTAAAATATGCCTATTTTCATGTTCCAATTTGCCCAGAGCACAGGCCATTCCTCCGCTTTGCCTTTCAAGGCCAAGCCTTTCAGTTCAGGGTTCTACCATTCGGCCTGTCATTAGCACCAAGAATCTTCACTCGGGTGGTTGCAGCCACCCTAGCTCCCCTTCAGTTACGCGGGATCAAGATCCTGCCATATCTGGACGATTGGCTAATTTGTGCTCCTTCCCGAGAGCAGGTAATTCGGAACACAGAAGAAGTTCTAGCCCATATTCAGTTCCTGGGGTTCATGGTGAATTGGAAGAAGAGCAGTCTCCAGCCCAAGCAGCAGGTGGATTTCCTGAGACTACAGTTCAATTCCTTGACAATGAAGGCATGTCTTACTCCTCGGAGAATAGACAGCCTGGAGAAAGCAGTAAATTACTTCCAGATAGGGAAGATTGTGACAGCCCACAGGGTCCAGAAGCTATTAGGCACAATAGCAGCCGCATCGATGGTAATTCCCTTAGGTCTGTTGAGGGCACGCCCTGTACAACGATGGTTCAACACTTTTCGTCTTCATCCGAAAAAAGACCGGAGGAAGAGGCTGTGTGTTTCACAAGCCTGCATGAGAGCCTTAATTCCCTGGAGGAACAGGAGTTTCCTTCGCAGGGGAGCCCCATTGGGCAATATTCCCCACAGGAGATCAGTGAACACAACCGATGCATCACTGACAGGTTGGGGAGCTGTTTGGGAGGGCAGGTCAGTGAACGGAAAGTGGGAACCCCCTTGGTCATCAGAGCACATAAATGTGCTAGAACTGAGGGTTGTTCATCTAGCCCTATTACCGATTATACACTACAAACATGTACTGATAAGAACGGACAGTACCTCTGCAGTTTACCACATAAATCACCAAGGGGGGACGAGATCGCTAAAATGCCTTCAGGTGGCAACAGATCTATTAACATGGGTATGTCCACGGCTGTCCTCACTGAGAGCAATCCACATTCTGGGTACAGCGAACAGAGCAGCCGACATTCTGTCCAGGACAGGGCCTCTCCCAGGGGAGTGGCGGCTACACATGATGATAGCCCAAATTTGGGCCCGATATGGGACAGCCCGGGTAGATCTTTTTGCATCAGCGGAAACAACCCATTGCCCGAGATGGTACTCTCTCAAAGTACAGGAGGGCAGTTTGGGCCTGGATGCTCTGTCACAAGAATGGACGACAGACTTATTGTATGCTTTTCCCCCCCTTCCCCTAATACCTCAAATTCTTCGGAGGATCAGGGAAGGTTGCTACATGATCTTGCTAGTTGCTCCACGTTGGCCAGGAAAACCATGGTTTGCGGAGATGATTCAGCTGATTCATGGTCACCCGTGGCAGATACCATTACGGGCGGATCTCCTGTCACAATTGGGTGGCCAAATCTGGCATCAAAACCCAATGGCTCTACGCTTGTGAGTATGGCCCCTGCAGAGCCCGTCCCTCAGCAGCTAGATAATGCTGTGCGGGAGACTCTAAACAATGCTAGAGCCCCATCTACTCGTGCTAACTATGCCATTAAATGGAGAATCTTTTCAGAATGGTGTTTGGGCACAGATGTTGATACAATAACCTGTTCTGTGCCTCTTGTTCTTCGTTTTTTGCAGTTTCAACTAGACCAAGGCAAAGTGGCTAGCACGATCAAAGTCTATGCCTCATCTATCTCTGCATTTCATGGAAGGGTTGATGGCCAGGCAGTAGGTCGACATCCCTTGGTTTGCTAGATTTTGAAAGGGGTTCGTCGTCTCTGTCCAAATCGCACTCTGCGGGCGCCAAGTTGGGACTTGCCTCTCTTATTAGACTCGCTCACAAAGCCCCCGTATGAACCATTGGCTAACACAGATCTTAAAGCTTTATCTCTTAAGACAGCTTTCCTTTTGGCCATTTACTCTGCAAAAAGGGTAGGAGAATTATGTGCTCTATCTGTTAGTGATGACTGTCTACGTTGGAAACCAGAGGGCACAGGGGTGTCACTTTGGCCAAACCCTGCCTTTTTACCAAAAGTAATTAATCCCCAGTTTAAGAATCAGATACTGGAGATGACTCTGTTTCAACCTCCTTTACAGACAGAACAGGAAGGCTTGCTCACCCTATGTCCAGTAAGGGCGTTACGTACTTATGTGAAAGTTACTCAGCCTTTGAGAAAATCTCATTTTCAGCTTTTTGTTTGTCATGGGAAGACCAGGCTAGGGTTGCCACTTTCGAAGCAACGTTTGTCACACTGGTTGGTTGATGTTATCTCCCATGCTTATACAGTGAGAGGGTTGCCAGTTCCTGTAGGAGTCCGGGCCCACTCAACCAGAGGTGTAGCAACTTCATGGGCTGCACTAAAGGGAGTTCAAGTAGAGGATATTTGTGCTGCAGCATCATGGTCTACGCCATGTACGTTCACAAAATTTTACACAGTTGATGTGACTAGTGCAACACCAGTAAGCAATGCTGTTTTAATGTCTGTTGCCCAGCGAGGAGCGAGTAGTATGGATTCTGTAGTTCCTCGCAACCCTGTTGACACAAGTCATCCTAATTAGACCGTTAGTGACGGTCAGAGTGAGGTCGAAACAGATCGTAAGTTATGACTATAACTATGGATCTGTGAGACCGAAGGATGACCGTCACTAATCCTTGTCGCTCAGAACTATGGGGCGTTCAAGGTAAGAGAACGAGCCGGAAGTAAACCCCGCTTTTTATACATGCGGGAGTTCCGCCTCCGGGGTCATGGGCATGACTTTGTTTACATAAGGTCTCGAGAGAAGGCGGAACGAAGGTTATCATTCTAATTAGACCGTTAGTGACGGTCATCCTTCGGTCTCACAGATCCATAGTTATAGTCATAACTTACGCTCTTCTGTGCCACTTCTGTAGTGCAAATTAATTTTGTTAATACTGATTTTATTTGATCGGTAACCTATTATTCTTATTGCATTGTTTTAATTAGAAATTACTAGTGTGCTGACTACTGAACTAGGGAGCTTACTAGTGTGCTGACTACTGAACTAGAGACTTACTAGTGTGCTGACTACTGAACTAGTGTGCTGACTACTGAACTAGGGAGCTTACTAGTGTGCTGACTACTGAACTAGTGTGCTGACTACTGAACTAGGGAGCTTACTATTGTGCTGACTACTGAACTAGTGTTCTGACTACTGAACTAGGGAGCTGACTAGAGTGCTGACTACTGAACTAGTGTGCTGACTACTGAACTAGTGTGCTGACTACTGAACTAGAGACTTACTAGTGTGCTGACTACTGAACTAGTGTGCTGACTACTGAACTATGGAGCTTACTATTGTGCTGACTACTGAACTAGTGTTCTGACTACTGAACTAGGGAGCTGACTAGAGTGCTGACTACTGAACTAGTGTGCTGACTACTGAACTAGTGTGCTGACTACTGAACTAGGGAGCTTACTACTGAACTAGTGTGTTGACTACTGAACTAGGGAACTTATTAGTGTGCTGACTACTGAACTAGGGAGCTTACTACTGAACTAGTGTGTTGACTACTGAACTAGGGAACTTATTAGTGTGCTGACTACTGAACTAGTGTGCTGACTACTGAACTAGGGAGCTTACTAGTGTGCTGACTACTGAACTAGGGAGCTTACTACTGAACTAGGGAGCTTACTAGTGTGCTGACTACTGAACTAGGGAGCTTAGTAGTGTGCTGACTACTGAACTAGGGAGCTTACTAGTGTGCTGACTACTGAACTAGTGTGCTGACTACTCAACTAGGGAGCTTAGTAGTGTGCTGACTACTGAACTAGGGAGCTTACTAGTGTGCTGACTACTGAACTAGTGTGCTGACTACTGAACTAGGGAGCTTACTAGTGTGCTGACTACTGAACTAGGGAGCTTTCTAGTGTGCTGACTACTGAACTAGGGAGCTTACTAGTGTGCTGACTACTGAACTAGGGAGCTGATTGAGACGCACACAGAGATTTAGTTTGGGTTTATTTTATTTTTCTGTTTTCATTTTTCTCATTTTAAACAGGACAAAGTGTTCAAACACACAGAAAAAATCCTGCTGAAGCACACTGTCATAAAGATGGCGTTTATTAAAGTCGAGAGTGAAGACGTGAAGATTGAAGAACATGAAGATACTGAGGAACAAACAGAGATGATGTTTATTATAGAGGAGAGTGAAGACATAAGGATTGAAGATGCATTCAGAGCCAAACATGAAGATATTGAGAAACAAACAGGTCGGTTTCATTCTCAAAGTCTTTCTTCTGTCATTCTGTGTCATGAATCTATTATTCGTCTCATTATTTCTTCGGTTATTCATTTCTTTCTTTTTTGACCAAGTCATTATGGGACAATGGTGGTAGAAAAAAAATATTAGAAGGAAGGAAAAATGATAATTCAGTGCATTTGCATTCTCTCATTAAAATCAATGACATAAATTGGGAAAAACAATAAATGGCCAAAACAATCAATTTGTGTAACATTCAACACAATATCTACTTCTGAGTGAGAACAATGAAAAGGATTCATAATTATGTAAGAGTATTTAACAAATACATTTATTTAGCGATTTATTATGAGTAAAATGGGAGTGATTAACTTTACATTTGTTGTCTATAATTGATTTTTTTCTTTATTAAATCACTTTATCAAATCAGAGTCTAGTAAACATTACTTTCTTTCCAGGCATACTAATCAAAACATCTTTACTCCTTGAAATAATGACATTTAAAAGGAAAAAAGACTGACAAAATTGTTCTCCTTTTGAGAAAGAAATGCAGTTTGTCACCTTTTTGTGTGATTCATTCAGTTTATTAGCACATTAAAATACAAAAACAGTTTTATTTTGTGTAATGTGTCTTAAAAGATAGCAACCAGCCTGAGTTTACAAGCTGATCACATTTAGACTGAGAAACAACGATAACTCCCAGATTATTGTCCTGCTAATGTACAGTACATTAGAGGCAAGTGCGCCTAAACAATCAAGTATATGTGAGTGACTTAATGTTTTAGCTTCATTAAACTGTAAAATAAAAATCTGTGCCATTCATAGTTTAAAGTCCCCCTGTAGTCAAATATTTTATCCCTTAAAACTCATCAAAATGACATATTTAAATGTTTTTTCTTGAGAAAATAATAGCTTGAATGTAACTCTACACCTTTGCCTCATTTACTATACGCGGATCTATGAATATGCAAATTAGCCCCGCCTCCACTCAGTCACACAGCCCCGCCTTCTGATCCACTGAACTGTAGTAAACGTCAAACAATGGCGTATAATGACTGATAAAACTATGTTTTTAGTAGCGGACAACTACAGTGAATACTGTAACATTTATTAAAGTTACTTACTTGACGATGTTGTGTCCTAAAATGCCAAATGATTGGCACATGGTTTGTCTAAAAGCATATTAAAAACACCACATAGACAAATAAACAACATAAAAAAGTTGATTTTCACTACAGGGGGATCAGTGCATTTATTTATTTATTTTTTTGGTAATACAATATGCTTAAAAAAGACCTAAGCCTTTAAAATAACTAAATATACACTTATAATAACAGTGAGGCAATAATATTTGGTTCAAAAAGCAAATGATCCTGTGGTTTTATAGAACAACTTTATAACAATCGCCTGCAGAGGGCGCCAACGGCCTGCTGTTGTTATACTTCACAGCAGATCACAACCCTATGTTTAATATCAGCCAAATTACATTTAATGCAAATGTTCACTTAACCTTTAGTATGTGGCCACTTCTTTAAGACAGACAATGCTACAGCCGCTGTAATATCTTGAACAATAACGTGGATATCAAAACTAAGAGCGAGGGTTTGAGCATTTATTTTGAAATCATGATGAACAGTTTGCATATTTAGAAACTTATTGATGTTGTGTTGGCGTATGTTTATAAATGATTTACATTACAAATCTGATGAAACGGTACATGTCGTGGTCCCAGATAAACATTATAAACAACCCAAACTCAATATACAGCAATATGCAGAGATGGAGTTTGAATCATAACAGTTCATACACAGCCACATTTACTGTGAACGGAGCCGCTCTGAGATGCTTGTAACCTACACGCATGTAATTTATTAAAGCACATATATGTTGAACCTGCAGTACATATATTTATTTAACTGAATCGCAGTGTTTGTGAATTCACAATAGTACTATGCTACAGTATAGGGTTTTAAGTTGTAATACTTTGTGCAGCCTTAGAAACCTAGCTAATAATGCAGTTTGTGGATTCTTGTCCATGAAATAAATGCACCACATCCAGTATTTTTTCCGGTTATTCGAGTAAATTGCAATTGAGGATTTTTTTTAAATCGAGTACTCAAATTTAACGAGGAATCGTGACAGCCCTACAGTTAGATGAAACAATCAGAATATAAACTACAGCTCCCAAATTGCATCTACACTGAGCAACAGTTACGTTTCACGCTGTTATCTGCTGATTTTCATGCATTCATTTACAATTACATTACATTTAGTCATTTAGCAGATGCTTTTATCCAAAGCGACTTACAAATGAGGACAATAGAAGCAATCAAATCTAACAAAAGAGCAATATGCAAGTGCTATGACAAGTCTCGGATAGCCTAACGCAATACCCGTAGCAAGGTTTTTTTATTTTATTATATAGTAAATAAAAATAAAACAGATAGAATAGAATAAGAATAGAGCAAGCTAGTGTTAGAGGCCTTCTTTTCTTTTTGTTAATTGTAAAATAAATAAAAGAAAACAAATAGATAGAATACAAAACGAATAGAGAAGCTAGTGTTATTTTTTTTATTTTTTTTAAAGAAAAACAAGTAGTTAGTTAATGAATAAAGTGCAAGTCTAAAAGGGGCAAGTTTTTTTTCTCCTAAAGAATAGAATTGGAATAGAGAGTGCTAGAGTTAGAGGGTCAAATAAAGATGCTGTGTGATGTGAAAGATGTGCCGATTCTTGAAGATGGCCAAGGATTCAGCTGCTGGGATTGAGTTGGTCAGGAGGGAACAGTTAATGTAAAAGTCTGTGAAAGTGATTTTGTGCCTCTTTGGGATGAACAATAAAGAGACGTTCACTTGCAGAACACAAGCTTCTAGAAGCACATAAGTCTGAAGTAATGAATTTAGGTAAAGGGGTGCAGAGCCGGAGATGGTTTTGTAGGCAAACATTAACGCCTTGAATTTTATGCGAGCAGCTATTGGTAGCCAGTGCAAATTGATGAACAGAGTGTGACGTGCATTCTTTTGGCTCATTAAAAAATGTATATTGTTGCTGCATTCTGGATTAATTGTAAAGGTTTGATAGAACTGGCTGGAAGACCTGCCAAGAGAGCATTGCAATAGTCAAGTCTGGACAGAACAAGGGCTTGAACAAGGAGTTGTGAAGCATGTTCTGAAAGAAAGGGTCTGATGTTCTTGATGTTGAATATGGCAAATCTGCAGGACTGGGCAGTTTTAGCAATGTGCTCTGAGAAAGTGAGCAGATCATCGATCATAACTCCTGGCTGTTTTTGAAGGAGTTATGGTTGATGTGCCTAACTGGAAGGTGAAATTGTGATGAAACGATGGGTTTGATGGAACCACAAGCAGTTCTTGGCAAGGTTGAGTTGAAGGCGACGGTCCTTCATCCAGTAAGAAATGTCTGTTAGAGAAACTGAGATGCGGGTAGCTATCGTCGGATCATCAGGATGGAATGAGAGGTAGAGTTGAGTGTCATCAGCATAGCAGTGATATGAAAAGCCATGTTTCTGAATGACAGAACCTAGTGATGCAATGTAGACAGAGAAGAGAAGTGGTCCAAGAACTGAGCCCTGAGGCACCCCAGTAGTTAGTAGGGGTGTAAGAAAATATCGATACACGTGAGTATCGCGATATTTTGTTTGGCGATACTGTATCGATTCTCAAAAACGGAATATCGATATTTAAAAAAAAAAATCATACAGGATTCATGGCAGTTGTTTCATTTTGAGTTCATATCCCGACCGCTAGATGGCAGTCTTCATCTCTGAACTTAAAACAGTGACAGGAAATACTAGCATTAGAGCACACCACTAATGTTCGCGTTAATCTAGTTCACTGCCAGTAATGGAGGATGAAAGAACTGTTCTAGTTCTCGTTTCGGTGTACAAAGCTGAAGTGTGGCGTCATTTGGGCTTTTGTGGTAATGTCCGCCCCGGCGCTTGCCGTGCCCCGTGTGAAAACCCTTCGCGTGGGGTGCGCGCGGCTGCAGCTTTCTCTCGTGTTGGAGGCGTTTTGTGCAGTTGGGGCGGTGCTCGCGTCGCGATCTCTCGGTCCCGCCGCTTGCCGTGCCCCGTGTGAAAAGCCTTTGCTCGGGGTGCGGCGGGGTCGCTGTGCGGTGCGGCTGCAGCTTTTTTTTTGTTGGGGACGTTTTGTGTAGATAGGGCGGTGCTCGTGTCACGGTCTCTGCGATTCCACGCAGAACATAAATATAAACTGAAAAACCTGTGAAATCCAAGTTGAAATGTTCTGAGAATGTTCAACATCTGTATTTATTTTATTGTTTACATTTTGTTTTCATTAGGAATCCAGCAAGCACTTTATTTTTCATTAATACTAAGCAGATGTAATTTTTTGCTCAGATCAAAATGTTATGACTTTGTATATTACAATTGTAAACCTAAACTGTGAACCTTTAAAGCAGGGTCTAAAAATACATATGGTCTTTCTTATAAAATACATTTTATACATACATTTTATACATACATTTAAGTAAAGAATCCTGCAAGCACTTAAAATTTTCCCCCTAGACTCATACTGCACAAAAAGTGGTTCAATAATGTTGAATATTACAGGGACTGATTATTGCAAATGCAGATCCCAGTGTATTCTGGTTAAACAATTTTTATTTATTTATTTATTTCTAAGGTTTGCATATGGTGGTGTGCTCTTAATGACAGCTTTCCTAAAAATATATCCTATTCCTAAAATAACAAATATCCCAATATATCGCCTTGCTTACAGTATCGCAATGTATCGCAATATATCGTATCGCAACCCCTGTATCGTGATACGTATCGTATCGCCAGATTCTTGCCAATACACAGCCCTAGTAGTTAGATGTTGCAACTTGGATCTTTGCCTCTCCAAGATACCTTGAAGGACCTATCTGAGAGGTAAGACTCAAACCACTGGAGTGCCGTTCCTGAGTCTTAGGGCTTCAACAACTGAGAGCAAGGCAGTGTTGGTTGAATGTCCACTTCTGAAACCAGACTGGTTGCTGTCCAGGAGGTTGTTCTGTGTGAGAAAGGCAGAGACTTGGTTGAACACAGCTCGTTCAAGTGTGTTTGCAATGAAAGGAAGGGAACCTGGTCTGTAGTTCTTTAAAAGAGATGGGATAAGTGTGGGTTTCTTAAGAAGTGGGGTTAAAAGGAGAATGTTTTAAAGGGCATGCGAGCATTCAGTCAACAGCAAGTGCAATAAAAGATGTATGACGAACAAATAAAAATGGCAGCAATATTCGAGATATGGGGGCAAAAATGTAGCTGTATGTGTTCCTGATTTTAACATTTATTACATATGATATATAGTTAAGCAATGCCACGTGCCCAAAACTCATTTCTTACTAATGTTACTAACATTTTACACACTATTCTGTCTGCTTATGCTTTCTTTCGCCATTGAAAATAGTTTCAAACAAAGCAAAAGTAGAACTGTTGTTCCAAGCAACGGTGTTTCTGAATGAATGAATCTGTGTTTTGAATGACTGAATAAATGACTCACTCACTTATTAACAGTGACATGCCTCCACCTACTGACGGTTTTATTTTCATATTTGAAAGTATATAACTTTTTACGTTTCATATTTCTACAGTTAGGTCTGGAAGTATTCGGACACTGACTGAGTTTTTGTGCTTTTGCCTTTGTACATCACTACAATGGATTTGAAATAAAACAATCAAGATGTGATTGAAGTGCAGCTTCATTTTAAAAGGTTCTACAAAAATATGACATTTAGCATTTAGGAGTTATAGTCATTTTAAGCAAAGTACTTCCATTTTCAGGGGCTCAATAGTATTTGGACAAAGTGACATAATTGTAAATATAAGCACATTTTTTAATACTTGGATGAAAATCCTTTGCAGTCAATTCCTCAGGTTCCATAGGCAGCCAAATATGCCCATGCCAAAACACTGCTGCCACCATGTTTGACACTTGATGGGGTGTGCTTTGGATCGTGACCTGTTCATTTCGATTCAATTCAAGTTTATTTGTATAGCGCTTTTTACGATACAATCGTTGCAAAGCGCTTTACAGGAAATTAAGTTTCTACAATATATTTATACATTGTAGAAACTTAATATATTAACTTATGGCAAAATTAGTTAATTCTGCATGTTGTTGGGGATCAGAGGTTGGCATCCTCTGAGGTCCTCTGAGGGGTTGGCATCATCTCTTCTCAGGTGTTTGGTCATCTCAGATCATTTAAGGGCTGGATCCAGACTGAAGCTTGTGTAATTCCTAGTTACCACGGGATGTAAATCCCGTGGCAGAAACAGAGAAACAAAGAGACATAATTAGCGTAGCTGTTGTTCCATTCGAGCATAAAGTATTTGTTCAACCCAAGCTAAAGAATAATAATGTGCGTTTGATCAGATATAACTGCAGTACAAGATTATGAGATGCATTATATGGATGTATTATGTGAATGCTTGGCTAAAGAGATGTGTGTTTAATCTAGATTTAAACAGAGAGAGTGTGTCTGAACCCCGAACGTTATCAGGAAGGCTATTCCAGAGTTTGGGAGCCAAATATGAAAAAGCTCTACCTCCTTTAGTGGACTTTGCTACCCTCCTTTCCCAAAATTTCTCCCCTTTGAACCTTACGGGGTTTAATTCCAGGGGTTTACCGAAACCCCAAAAAATTTCCCAGGGGCCATTTTCCCACATTTCCCCCTGGGTTCAACCACAAATCACAATTTCTTTCTTAAAACCAAACCCCTCCCCGGGGATTAAAAAAAACCCCACATTCCCCAAAACAATTCCGCCCCCCCAAATTCCAGTAACCAAGGGCCATAAAAACCCCAAAGGAAAAATTTTAAAATTTTTAAACCTTTCAAAACCAACAAAAAACCCAATTTTTTTAAAAAGAAAATAGGCCCCCAATTCCCCCAAACCCTTTTTGGGAAGGAAATAAAAAACTTTTTTTGAACCACCAACCCCCCCCAATAAAACTTAAATTTCAAAAGAAAAATTTTTGGAACCCCGGGGATTTCAAATTTTAAGGGGGGTATTTACCCCCCAAATTTTTTTAAAATTTTTTTTTAATAAAAACCCCAAAAAGGGAAAAAATTTTTAAAAAAAACCCACAAAAAAATTTAAAAAAAAAAAAAAAAACCCAGGGTTTTTAAAAGGCCCTGTAAAAAGGTTTTAAATAAAAAAATTTAATTCCAAAAAAAAAACATTTTAAAAAAATTAGGGAAAATTAAAAAAGGGGCCCTAAAAAAGGTTTAATTTATTTAAAGGGAAAGGGTTATTCGTTTAAATCTTTAGTTTCCAAATGGGGTTAAAAGGGGAACTTTTTTCCTTTTTTTTTTAAAAACCAAAAAAAACCCAAAAAGGGGGGAAGACAGGTTAAAATAAAAATAAAATTCAGAAAAAAAACTAAACATAAAAAAAGTTGCCCAGCGAAAAAGGTTTTAAGGAGAAAAAAATTCCTTGGAAGAACCGGAGGAGGAAAAGGGTCTAAAATTTTTCCCCGGTTTAACCAAAAACCGGAAAAATTTAAAGGTGTATTAAATTTAAAGAATGGGTTTAAAAAACAAGAAAATTTTTAAAAAGAAAAAAAAATTTAAAAATGGGTTTAAAATTTTAAAAATAATATTTGGTTTTCCCTTTAAAATTAAATTTTGGGTTTTCAAATTGGGTTGGGGTTTTAAAAAAATTTTTTTTAAAAACCGTTTTAAAAAAGGGGAAAATTTTTTCATATTCAAGGATTATTTTCAAATTTTCGTTACGGTGGGGGCTTACACGACGGGGAACCTTTTTAAAAGTTTAACGGTAAATAAATTTGTTTGGGAAAAAAACTTCCTTGTTTTGTTTTTTTTTTAAAAAAATTATTTTGGGGCCTTTTTGGGGTAAAATTTCAAAAGTTTTTAAAAAAAATTTGATTTTAAAGTTTTAAAAAAAAAAAAGAATTAATAATATTGAGAAGCGGTTCTTCTGCTACAGGTAACTCTTTCAGTAATTTAGTGGGTACAGGATCTAATAGGCATGTAGTTGGTTTAGATGCGGTGATAAGTTTATTTAGCTTTTCCTGTCCTATAGTTGTAAAGCACAGCAGTTTTTCTTTGGGTGCGGAGAATAAAGATGAATTTCTAGATGCCGTAGAATCTGCATTAGTTATTGTAGTTCTGATGTTATCTATTTTATCAGTGAAGAAATTCATAAAGTCATTACTATTAAACTGTGAGGGAATATTTAGATCGGGTGACAACTGGTTATTTGTTAGTCTAGCCACTGTGCTAAATAAAAACCTTGGATTATTTTGGTTATTATCTATGAGTTTGCGGATATGCTCGGTCCTGGCAGCTTTTAGAGCCTGTCTATAGCTGGACATACTGTTTTTCCACGCAATTCTAAAAGCTTCCAAGTTAGTTTTTCTCCATTTGCGCTCAAGATTACGAGTTTCTTTCTTGAGAGAATGGGTATAACTGTTGTACCATGGCACAGCACGTTTTTCTCTAACCTTTTTTTAATTTGATGGGGAAACAGTTTCTAATGTATTAGAGAGGATAGTGCCCATGTTGCTAGTCATTTTGTCTACTTCAATTGTATTTATGGGTACACAGAGCAGCTGAGATAAATCAGGCAGGTTATTTGTGAATCTGTCTTTAGTGGCTGGAACAATAGTTCTGCCCGGACGATAACGTGGGGCCCTACAGTTAATATCAGTAATACGCAGCATGCACGATATAAGGAAATGGTCAGTAACATCATCACTTTGAGGTACGATATCTATATCAGTAAGATCAATTCTATGCGATATAATTAAATCTAGCGTGTGATTATAACGATGAGTGTGACGTTTTGCTTGACTCCAAAAGAGTTTATTAGGTCGCATCATTTGGATTATCAACGTGAATGTTAAAATCTCTGACAATTAGCGCTTTATCAGCATTAACCAATAGGTCTGAGAGGAAATCTGCAAATTCTTTTAGGAAATCTGTATATGGCCCTGGCGGTCTATACACAGTAGCCAGAGCAAGAGATAGGACAGATTTCTTTTGCATATCTGACAGTGTAACATTAAGCAGAAGTATTTCGAATGAGTTAAACCTGTATCCTGTTTTCTGAGTAACATTGAGAATATCACTAATAGTGTTGCGACACCGCCGCAACGACCAGTCTGACGGGGCTCATGCTTATAACAGTAGCTTGGTGGAGTAGACTCATTTAGACCAATATAATCATTTGGTTTAAGCCAGGTTTCAGTCAAACAGAGTACATCAAAACTATTATCTGTGATCATTTCATTTACAATTACTGCTTTGGATGTGAGTGATCTAATGTTTAGGAGCCCAAGCTTTAAAAATTGTTTTTGTTCATTTATTTTGCATTTTTCTGGTTTAGTCACGATCAGATTTTTTTTAGATCCTGCATTAAATTTATATTTTGACCTCACTATTCGGGGAACAGACACAGTATGTATAGATTGGACAACGCAATTACTTCTATCATTTAAGTGGTTAGAACAAAAGTCATCATAGCAGTTATTTGAGAATTGGCTTACTAGTCCGATGGAGCGTAGCATCCTGGAGATGTTGTCCGCGTTCTGCTCCGACTCTGCTGGGGTGCAGGCCATCAGCACGGAAAAGCCTAGGATGCTCCCAGAAAAGATTCCAATTATTAACAAAGAGCAGATTCTGTTCTTTACACCATGACAAAACCATTCGTTTAAAGATCAGTCTACTAAACCTTTCGTGTCCTCGTCGGTACGTGGGAAGCGGTCCTGACACGATGATCATCGTCGCGGGCGATGTGCTGCGTACCGTCTCGATCAGGCTCCTGAAGTCCCTCTTCAGTGTCTCCGTCTGCCGCAGCTTGGTGTCGTTCACGCCAGTGTGCAGCACGACTGCTCCGACGCTCTCGTCATCCTTCAGGATCGCGGGTATCTGCGCAGAAACATGGAGAACACGAGCACCAGGGAAACTGTGTGTGCACTTTACCTTCAGCTAACGTAGCACGGACGTGCCGGACGATGGAGTCTCCGACGATCACAGCGTCACGTTCCGTCTCTTGAAGGGGGGCGAAGCGGTTTCGGGTGGAGATCTCGAAGACCGAAAGTGGCGGAGGGGGAGATGTTGTAGCCCGAGGTCTGGTTCGCGTCTTCCGCTGCTGCCGCACCCAGGGTCCGTGGTGTCCCGGCGCCGGAGTGAAGGACATCTGAGAAGATCGCGTCCTGGGTGCACGGGGCCTGTGCAGAGAAACACACGGAGTAAAGGTGGTGGGAGTGTTAGCAGCACGTTGAATACTTACCCCGGACCTGTGAGCGTCAGCCCGGGATGTTTCCAGCGCAGTTTGCCGCTCTCTCAGCTGGGCCTGCCTCTCCAGCAGCTCGTTGATCTGCCTCTTCACGGCCTCCAGCTCCAGCTGCACCGAATGCAGCTCGAACGCGTCCTCACCTGCACTCAAAGGTAGACACAACTGCGCCATTAAAGTAAGTAGCAGTGAAAAAATGGTAATGTGTGTGAATAGGGTATTAGCTGTGTTAGCGGGCCTAGCGGCGGCCTAGCAACGACCGTGTTGGCGGTGCTAACGGGCTATAAGCTAATAGTGGACTCGGGAAATCAAAATAAAACTAGTGATAACAAGGCGCTCTGATTGTTTTTGTTGTAGAATGCGATAGGGGATATATTCACACGTTATAGAAACTAAAAATTATGGTGTATAAAATTGATTTTAAGATAAAATAGACGATAAAGAAATAACTTGACGGAGCTCAAACTCAAAAACGCGTCAGCAACAAACAGGAAGTGACGTATGGAACAACAGGTTGTTCCTTTCTTTCGCCATACTTTTTTCTTCCCATCAGTTTGGTACAAGTTAATATTGGTTTCATCAGTCCAAAGAATCTGATTCCAGAACATGGGAGGTTTTTTAGATGTTTTCTGGCAATGTCTGATCTTGCTTTCCTGTTCTTGACTGTTACCAGTGGTTTGCACCTTGTTGTAAACCCTCTGTATATTCATGAACCTCCTCCAGAGTATTCTTGATTTCTGTTGATGTTACGAAGGACCAAGGAAAGAATTCTGTGATCATCCACTTTAGTTGCCTTCCGTGGTCTTCCAGGTCTTCTGATGTTGTTGCTCACCAGTGCTTTCTTCTTAAGAATGTAACCAACCATTGATCTGACCACACCTAAGGTTTTTGCGATCTCTTATAGATTTATGTTGGTTTTTCAGCTTAATGATGGCCTCCTTCACTTTCATTGAGATGTCCTTGGACTTTATATTGGTAGCACCAGTCAAACAGCTTCCTAATGATAATTTGATACCTCATATCAACTCAAAATAATACTTTGTCTTGAAGTAACCAGGGAATGGACAGCACCTGGTCGATTAACCTCTTCTTAGATAACTGTCCAAATAGAATTGAGCCCCTGAAAATGGAGGTACTTAAATGTCATATTTTTTTGGAACCTCTTAAAATAAAGCTAAAAGTGTGCACTTCAATCACATATAAAGGCAAGTGCACAAAAACTCAGTCAGTGTCCGAATACTTCCAAACCTGACTGTTTATTCAAATTTCTATATTAAAAAAATGTATCTTATAGCATCACATACTTTTGAACTGCATTAAACTATTTATGTATATATTAATCTTGTCAATTGATTAAAATTTGTAATTGCGATTAATTGCACCCTGTTTTGTGATTTAATCATGTTTAATCGCACCCTTATTGTGAAATTAAGCATGCACCATTTATCTTGTTTTGAATACTAAGATTTAGTTGTAAACGTTCAGTGTTAAAGTAAAGAAATGCATGACAATCTGGTTTAAGGAAACATTGTTCAGGTTTATTTAAATCATGAGCATTTATTTAACAAGTATTTAAGAACAATCTCTAAAATTGTTGAGTGCAAAAGTACCAGGGAGCATTTTACATTGACAGGAACCATATGAACATATGATCTGCAAACATATCTAGCAGATACCAACAAATGATGCAAAGTAATGTCTGCTACAAAGTCATAAGTAACTTACCTGTAAACTGTTTGTTAGTAACATTAGTAAGTAAAATAGTAATATCAACTCTAATTAGTAACATCAATTCAAATGAATGCAGCAATAAGCAGGTTTGTAATAGAAATGGAATTCCATAATGTCTGTGAAGAGACCGAGTGAACAGTCTACATTATTGATTGGAGACGATTACTTGAAGAAGTGTGCATCTGTGCAACATTGTAAACCAAGTTCAAGTTCAAATTGAGCTTTATTGTCATTCCGCTGCATGTGTGGACATACAGTGGAACGAAATGTCGTGTCTCGCAGGACCACGGTGCTACATAAATAAGCATAAATATAAGCATACAACACTAGATGTAAGAACAATTTTTTGACCTACATAGCTAACTTACTGAGTCTGTAATCTAACTATACATATACTATAAACAGTTTTACTGTATATACACATAACCTAAGACAGACTTTACAAGTACTTTACACAACAACTGTGCATGATATTGTGCAATAGAGGTATTTATGTTTAAGGATGAAGTAGTGCAATATGATTTGTGATGCATTCACAAGTAAACATTTGTGTTATCTTATAAAGTCCTAAAGTAACATGGAGTGTTTATAAGAAAGTGTCTGGTGCATATAGGGAGAAAAAGAGTGTGTTTTTGCAGGTGGTTTGTCCAGCCCACCCATCTGTGTGTAGCACACTCAGAATTGCACAATGTTCAATGTTTTCATGTGGTGCATGTGGTGTGGTGTGGTGTGGTGGGATGGGATCCTGGTTTCAGGAGCTAGGGTTGTGGATGAGGTTTCAGAGGGGGGTGAGGTGATTGGAATTGAGGGCTCTCACAGCCTGGGGGAAAAAGCTGTTGAGCAGTCTGGCAGAGCGGGCTCTGATGCTCTGGTACCGTCTTCCTAATGGCAAGAGCTGGAAAGAGACTGTGGGAGGGATGGGTGAAATCCTTCACGATACTGGTAGCTTTACTGGAGCATTGTGCAAGGAAAATGTCCAAGATGGAGGGGAGAGGAGCACCGATGATCTTTGCAGCTGTGTTCACTGTCCGCTGGAGGGTCTTGCGGTTAGCAGCACTGCAGTTCCCATACCAGACAGTGATGCAGCTGGTCAGCACACTCTCAATTGTTCCCCTGTAGAATGTGGTGAGGATGGGTGGAGTAAGACTTGCTCTCAGCGCAGGAAGGGGAGCCGCTGTTGCGCCTTCTTGGATAGTGATGTAGTGTTGATGGACAGAGTTTCTCCTGAAGTCCATCACAACCTCCTTTGTCTTACTCACATTGAGGGACAGGTTGTTTGTACCACACCATTCAACCATTTGTGCCACTTTCCTCTCTGTAGTGCGTTTCATCGTTGTTGCTGATGAGGCCTACCACAGTTGTGTCATCAGCAAACTTGATGATGTGGTTGGAGCTGAACTTGGCAATGCAGTCTTGAGTCAGCAGCGTGAAGAGCAATTTTTGCAATATGGGCCAGTTTACCATGTATTCAGTGCCTTTTTGACATCATAAAATGTAGCAGTTTTGGAAACACAGTTTGTAAATAACTGTGTAATCATTTTTTATTAAACTGCCCTTTAACATTTTTACTGTCTGGGGGAAATTTGTCAGAATATCAGACTTGCCTTGTTTTTGCTTTGTATAATAAAAACCCTCTGTAAGTCCTTTCTGAACATGTGTTTCTTTTTAAATCAAGGGACCCGCAGTATAGTTTTTTGACCACCCACAGGATCCCAACTCAAATGTGTGCAGTGCTATTCTTTGATTTTAATGAGGGGTAATATTTGGGATGTGTCCTAAGGAAACTTAAGAGTTAACAGTATTAAGAAGAAGAGGTTCTGAGATTACAGGTCTAAATGCTTATATGTACAGTGGGAAAAACATATTTGATCCCCTGCTGATTTTGTACGGTAGGCTTATTTGAACAGTTAGAGACAGAATAAAAAAAATAATAATCCAGAAAAACACATTTCAAAAAAGTTATAAATTGATTTTCATTTTAATGAGTGAAAAAAGTATTTGATCCCCTATCAATCAGCAAGATTTCTGGCTACCAAGGTGTCTTTTAAACAGGTAAGGAGCTGAGATTAGAGCACTCCCTTCAGCCAGAAACTCACTGCACGATTTTCGGCTGTTCCAGACGAAGGATTGGCATTGTGAAACAATCGTGGTGATTTCTGTGACCGTGGCTTCTAATAAATGGTCCTGTGTCGTACAGTGAGAGAGGTTCAAAGACAGCCGTGTCACGGTCTTGCAACCAATGATAGCCTATGATACAGCATGATCATCGCACTGTGTGTTTACTGGTATGATCCACGTTTGCTGACCAACCAATAAAAATGCGACATGAAATCAACGCGACATGGCACTAAAACATAAAACTGCTTACCTCAAGCTCTTATCCCTTCCTCTTTCACGCTTCCACTTTTTTTCAGCACACATAAAAAATACAACTGCTAAAGTGTGATTTACCATGCTCTTTTTGTTTAGCACTAGCACATACTGATGACGTTTTATTCTTCTATAGTAACTTGTGTCATATCGTACGATCGTACAATTGCTAAAATCATGCAGTGTATTTTGGGCTTTAAAGGGAGTGCTCCTAATCTCAGCTTGTCACCTGTATAAAAGACACCTGTCCACAGAAGCAATCAATCAATCAGATTCCAAACTCTCCACCATGGCCAAGACCAAAGAGCTGTCCAAGGATGTCAGGGACAAGATTGTAGACCTACACAAGGCTGGAATGGGCTACAAGACCATCGTCAAGCAGCTTGATGAGAAGGTGACAACACTTGGTGCAATTATTCGCAAATGGAAGAAACACTAAATAACTGTACAATCTACCTCGGTCTGGGGCTCCATGCAAGATCTCACCTCGTGGAGTTTCAATGATCATGAGAACGGTGAGGAATTAGCCCAGAACTACATTGGAGGATCTTGTCAATGATGGCCACATGCCACATCACTGTCACTTTCTTGGTGACTATGGTCCCAGCTGCCTTCAATGCCGCAGCATTGGATGCCCACTGCTCCGGCGCCCGGGGAGCAGTTGGGGGTATGGTGCCTTGCTCAAGGGCACCTCAGTCGCGGTATTGAGGGTGGAGAGAGCGCTGTACACTCACTCCCCCCACCTACAATTCCTGCCAGGCGGGAGACTCGAACCCGCAACCTTTGGGTTACAAGTCCGACTCTCTAACCATTAGGCCATGACTTCCCCCAAAACAATTGGTAGCACACTATGCCATGAAGGACTGAAAGGTCCCCCAGCTCAAGAAAGCATATGTACAGGCCGTCTGAAGTTTGCCAATAATTCAGAGGAGAACTGGGTGAAAGTGTTGTGGTCTGATGAGACCAAAATCCAGCTCTTTGGCATCAACTCAACTCGCCGTGTTTGGAGGAGGAGGAATGCTGCCTATGACCCCACGAACACCATCCCCACCGTCAAACATGGAAGTGGAAACATTATGCTTTGGGGGTGTTTTTCTGCCAAGGTGACAGGACAACTGCACCGCATCAAAGGGATCATGTACCGTCAGGGCCAGGGCATTGAAGCCAACCAGAGCATTAAAAATGGGCCGTGGATAGGTGTTCCAGAATGACAATGACCCAAAACACATGGCCAAGGCAACAAAGGAGTGGCTCAAGAAGACGCACATTAAGGTCCTGGAGTGGCCTAGCCAGTCTCCAGACCTTAATCCCATAGAAAATCTGTGGAGGGAGCTGAAGGTTCGAGTTGCCAAATGTCAGCCTCGAAACCTTAATGACTTGGACAGGATCTGCAAAGAGGAGTGGGACAAAATCCCTCCTGAGATGTGTGCAAACCTGGTGGCCAACTACAAGAAACGTCTGACCTCTATGATTACCAACAAGGGTTTTGTCACCAAGTAATAAGTCATGTTTTGCGAAGGGGTCAAATACTTATTTCACTCATTAAAATGCAAATCAGATTTTGAAAAAAAATATTTTTTTGAAATGCGTTTTTCTGGATTTGTTGTTGTTATTCTGTCTCTCACTGTTCAAATAAACCTACCATTAAAATTACAGACTGATCATTTCTTGTCAGTGGGCAAATGTACAAAATCAGCAGGGGATCAAATATTTTTTTTCCCACTGTATGATGCTTTGTGACATTAAACTGGTGTTAAGTTGTTTTTGTTTCTTTTTACCCTAGACCTGATGGCACTGAAAGAGGAGAGTCAAGAACTAAATGAAATGGAAGAGAAAAACTTCATGACTGGTGAAGAATCATTTAGTTACTCACAGACTGATAAAACAGAAACTATAAACCTTAATGCCCACATGAGTGTTCACACTGGAGAGAAGCTTTACACCTGTGAACAATGTGGAAAGAGTTTCAGTCTAAAAGACAGCCTTGGAGTCCACTTGAAAATCCACACTGGAGTGAAGCCTTACTCCTGCAAACTATGTGGAAAGAGTTTCTTACTAAAAGGAAATCTTAAGTCTCACATGCGAGTTCACACTGGAGAGAAGCCATTCGTATGCTCTCAGTGTGGAAAGAGTTTTACACAGAACAAAATCCTTACAGGCCACATGAGAAATCACACCGGAGAGAAACCTTACAACTGCAAACCGTGTGGGCAGAGTTTCACTCAAAAACAAAGCTTTGAAGACCCCTTGAAAATCCATGCTGGAGAGAAGCCGTTCATCTGCTCTCAGTGTGGAAAGACTTTTAGACAGAAAAGAGATCTTAATGCCCACATGACGATTCACACTGGAGAAAAGCCTTACTCCTGCAAACTGTGTGGGAAGGGCTTCAGACGAAAAGAATATCTTAAGAATCACATGAGAGTTCACAACGGAGAGAAGCCATTCATCTGCTCTCAGTGTGGCAAGAGTTTTAGTCAGAAAAGAGATCTTGATGACCATATAATGAATCACACTGGAGAAAAGCCTTACTTCTGCAAACTGTGTGGGAAGGGCTTCAGACGAAAAGAAAATCTTAAGAATCACATGAGAGTTCACTCCGGAGAGAAGCCGTTTGTCTGCTCTCAGTGTGGAAAGAGTTTTAGTTACAAAAGAAGTCTTAATGCCCACATGACAAATCACACTGGAGAAAAGCCTTACTCCTGCAAACTGTGTGGGAAGGGCTTCAAACTAAAAGAACATCTTAAGAATCACATGAGAGTTCACACCGGAGAGAAGCCGTTTGTCTGCTCTCAGTGTGGAAAGAGTTTTAGTCACAAAAGAAGTCTTAATGCCCACATGACAAATCACACTGGAGAAAAGCCTTACTCCTGCAAACTGTGTGGGAAGGGCTTCAAACTAAAAGAACATCTTAAGAATCACATGAGAGTTCACACCGGAGAGAAGCCGTTTGTCTGCTCTCAGTGTGGAAAGAGTTTTAGTTACAAAAGAAGTCTTAATGCCCACATGACAAATCACACTGGAGAATAGCCTTACTCCTGCAAACTCAGTGGGAAGAGCTTCATGCAAAAATAACATTTTAAAGGTGCCATAGAATGCATTGATACAATATTTTAAATTGTTCTCTGATATCTACATAGAAGGTATGTGGCTTAGGTAAGTGCAAAAATTCTCCAAAAACGGTTTTACATGTCCATTTACAATCCTAGGATTTGTCCCTTGTAGCATTTGGACCAATTCAGACATAATTTTGCAATTGATTTAAATCAATTAGTTAACTTAATTTGCTTATTTGTTTAATTAGATTAACAAATAGTCACAGACCCCCCCACCCAATACACATACTGGGTGCTAGTATGTCTGTCGATGACTCCAGGCCTCTGGTTCCATGGCAACCAATCTGATAACACCAGTTTTATTGCTCAAAGGAATGCGGGCAGAGCAACACCCTTAGGAATGACACATAATGCCCACAAAAATGGACTCTTCTCTATTTAATTCATAGAAAAACCTTTCTTTGAATGAACACACATATCTTCAGGTCATTGTGTATATTATTACTGTTCTTGTATATGTTTTTGTGTATTGTATACTGTTTTATGCATGCTTATGATAGATCACTAGTTAATATCACTTTAACTGTATCATGTTTGGTCTCTATCAATTCATCTTTGGATGATCTAATTGAGAGTGAATATTACATGTTGATACCTGCAACATATTAGTGTCCTAAGAATCTTTAGTAGTTTGTGCATTAACCCAGGTGAATTACCTATGCAAATTACCATGTTCAGAGACAAAGAGTCGTTAAACTTTCCCTCCAAAAATTCTGGATTCCATTGGCTATTTGACACCACAGAGGTGTGACCTCTATAGCAGATAAAGCTCTCACATCAGTGACGCGCCATGCAGTCGGCAGATCTTTTAGATTCTGAGTAGATGAGGATGTGAGCTAGAACACTTCTGGACCCTTACGTTTTTGTGCCAGGCCTTGCGGCCTTGACTCGCCATTCAACAAAGTATCCTCGGATCTCAGCAGATCTCTTTCTTAGCTCTTTTTCCCTTTTCTACCTGGGAAGAAACTCCCAATTACCAACGAGCCAGAATAACATCTTTTGGAGTTCATCACCCTTCAAACCCGGAAGAACTTGAAGAACTCCAAAACCACCAAACCTTCAAACCATCAGAACTTTCATCCGAGACTGCGTCCGGACACTCATTCAACGACCAAAGGCATTG
The DNA here is from genome assembly GCA_023376895.1 of Aspiorhynchus laticeps. Classification (NCBI taxonomy): domain Eukaryota; kingdom Metazoa; phylum Chordata; class Actinopteri; order Cypriniformes; family Cyprinidae; genus Aspiorhynchus; species Aspiorhynchus laticeps. The sequence continues at coordinate 48,610 of JALXFT010003462.1, forward strand.
CAAGTATCGTACATTTAACTAAACAAAACAGAGGTTTAGTATATGCTATAGACCCCGTTATAAATGGCGCTGATGGTTTTATTCAGGTGGTTAACTGACTCTTTTCATAGCTTCATTCTCTGGTTTCCTGATGGTTTCATCCATCAACTCTCATTTGCCCTTTCCCCATGTATGAGTGATTGTATGTTGTTTGTTTGTTTGTTTGTTTGTTAGACTAGTTTGCATTAGTGTTTAGTTAATAAAAGTTGTGTGCACAAATTACATGGGTTTCTGGTTCTGCCTTGCAAATTAAATGTCTCTTTACGATTTTGATAAATCGCTACTTGCTCTAATGCATTAATAGGAAAGTATTTTCTGTGGCCAAGGAAATATCTTTTCTAAGAGTTGATATGAACTTACACAATGTTCGCTGGACGGACAGATCAATTGATGGCAATTTAATTCTGCTACAGTTATTACTGGCAGCCGATATAAATAATTGTAATTAATCATAATTAATTGCAATTATTTATATACAATTCCCTTTTAAGCTAATTTGCTACACCCTATAATGATTGGCTGTTTCACAGTGCGGCTCAAAGTTGAGCTCTGCTCTGATTGGCTGTTTCACAGTGCGGGTCATTTCAGTAGCTCACACAGCAGGAAGGAAACACAGGGAAAATATATATTTCAATACTTTCTTGCACAGTTATATAGTTGGTTAATTATACTGGATATAAAATGCGGGCATCAGGGAGCCGCTATTAATATGCGGGGCATGGAAACTGCTTTTGAATGCATGATTACTTTTCACTTTCGAGATTCGCAATCGCACAAACTCTGTGTAATATACAGCGGCAGTACTTACCACACATTTTAAAAGATCAGGTGCTTGTCAGTGGTGCTCAGGATCTGTAAATAATTTGCCATCATCCTCAGTCATCTCTCCTTACTCTGTTTATGTGGTAAGTGAAATCTTATGTACTGAAATGTAACAGGCTACCGTTAGCAAGAAGCTAACCATGTCCCTTCAGCGGTTCGCGTTATTTTATTAGAACGCGTTATTTGCTTTCTGTTCCTTTCAGAATACAGACACCAACCCATCCCTGCACTTCAAATCCCCTGCACAGCCTGGAACATAACATTTATTTCCATGATCAGCCATTTTTGCTGTTGTCCTCGCTTGTTTCTAAACAATACCTGCAGAACTTCTGATGATTCGGCTGGCGACTGGACTAGAACATGGGCAGGTATATGCAAATGTTGGAGGCGTAACTATTAGTGATCCCGACTGTTATGTCACAGTCAGTGTTATGTTCTGATTTGCCTATTTTTCAGTGGTCTTTTGCATTCACGAGATTTACATAAGAAGGAGGAAACAATGGTGTTTGAGGCTCACGGTATGTCATTTCCATGTACAGAACTCTTATTATTCAACTATGCCAAGGTAAATACTGTTTTTCATTCTATGGCACCTTTAAGACTCACATGAGAATTCAGACTGGAGAGGATACATTTGCTTGTGATCAGTGTGGAAAGAGTTTCAAATATAACATTTACATTTTACATTTAGTCATTTGGCAGACGCTTTTATCCAAAGCGACTTACAATTGGGGAATACATAAAGAGATTCATCTTGAAGAGGCAATCAGACAGAGGAAGTGCTCGTAACACCAAGTCTCAGTCATTGTTCAAATAAGTACAAGCTAGCAAGGGAAGGAGAGAAAGATAAAGGGAAAGTTTTTTAGTTTTTTTTTTAGTTTTTTTTTATTTAAGAACCAGTTCAGGATGAAGTCAAGTAGTGCCGAAAGAGATGAGTTTTCAGTTGTTGCTTGAAGATTGACAGGGATCCAGCATTCCGGATAGGGGTGGGAAGATTATTCCACCATCCAGGAATGGTGAATGAGAATGTTCTGGAGAGTGATTTTGAGCCTCTCTGTGATGGTACCACAAGGCGTCGCTCACTAGCAGATCTCAGACTTCTGGAGGGGATGTAGATTCGTAATAGTGAGTGGAAGTAGTGCTGAGCCTGTGGTCATTCTGTATGCAAGCATCAGTGTCTTGAACTTGATGCGAGCTGCCACTGGTAGCCAGTGCAATGAGATGAAGAGAGGTGTAACATGGGTTCTTTTGGGCTTATTGAAGACCAGTCGTGCCGCTGCATTCTGAATCATTTGTAGAGGTTTGATTGTGTTTGATGGAAGACCAGCCAGAAGAGCATTGCAGTAGTCCAGCCTAGAAACGACAAGGGCCTGGACAAGAAGTTGCGCAGCATGCTCTGTCAGGAAGGGCCTGATTTTTCTGATGTTGTGTAGCGAAAACCTGCAAGATCGAGCAGTCTTTGCAATGTGCTCTTTGAAGGTCAGTTGGTCATCAAAGATTACACCAAGATTTCTGACTGAAGTTGGAGGGGTAATTATTGATGAATCGAGAAGTCATGCTGCAGAGTCGGAGTGGCAGGGACGACAAGAAGCTCAGTCTTTGCCAGGTTGAGCTGTAGGTGATGTTCTTTCATCCATGCCGAGATGTCCGCCAGGCAGCCTGAGATCCGTGCAGCTACCGTTGGATCATCTGGTTGAAAAGAGAGATAGAGCTGTGTGTCATCGGCGTAGCAATGGTAGGAGAAGCCATGTGCCTGTATGATGGGTCCCAGTGATGTAGTGTATGTGGAAAAAAAGGAGGGGTCCAAGAACCGATCCCTGAGGAACCCCAGTGACCAGTTGATGTGCTTTGGATACCTCCCCTCCCCAGGCCACCCTGAAAGACCTACCGGTGAGATAGGATTCAAACCAGCGAAGTGGAATCCCAGTGATGCCCAGCGATGAGAGGGTGGACAGGAGGATCTCATGATTGACAGTGTCAAAAGCAGCAGAAAGATCCAGCAGAATGAGGACTGATGATTTGGAATCAGCCTTTGCGACTCGCAGGGCTTCAGTGACTGAGAGTAGCGCAGTCTCTGTTGAATGGCCACTCCTGAAACCTGACTGTTTAGCATCCAGTTTGTTGTACTGTGAAAGAAACAGTGAGAGCTGGTTGAAGACAACTCGTTCGAGTGGTTTCGCTACGAATGGAAGGAGAGAGACAGGTCTGTAGTTTTCTAAAAGAGAAGTGTTTAATGTAGTTTTTTTGAGCAGTGGGGTTACCCGGGCCTGCTTGAACGCTGTGGGGAAGATGCCAGTGTGGAGAGATGTGTTGATAATGTGTGTGAGTGCCGGTAAGAGTGTGGGAGATCTGTCACTGAAGCCCAGCGGATTGCGAAAGCTGATTCCAAATCATCAGTTCTCATTCTGCTGGATATATCTGTCGCCTTCAATACTGTGAATCATCAGATCCTCCTGTCCACCCTCTCCTCACTGGGCATTACAGGGATTCCACTTCACTGGTTTGAATCCTATCTCACCGGCAGGTCTTTAAGGGTGTCCTGGGGAGGGGAGGTATCCAAAGCACATCAACTGCTCACTGGAGTTCCTCAGGGATCAGTTCTTGGACCCCTCCTCTTCTCCACATACACTACATCACTGGGTCCCATCGTACAGGCACACTGGTATGATGACACACAGCTCTATCTTTCAGTTCACCCAGATGGTAGCTGCATGGATCTCAGGCTGCCTGGCGGACATCTCGGCATGGATGAAAGAACATCACCTACAGCTCAACCTGGCAAAGATCAAGCTTCTCGTCTTCCCTGCCACTCCAAATCTACAGCATGATTCCCCCATCCAGCTAGGTCCATCAACAATTACCCCATCAAGTTGTCAAAAATCTTGGTAAAATCTTTGATGACCAGCTGACTTTCAAAGACCACATTGCAAAAACCACTCGATCATGCAGTTTTGCATTGCATAACATCAGAAAGATCAGGCCCTTCCTAATGGAGCATGCCGCACAACTTCTTGTCCAGGACCTGTCACACCTCTCTTTATCTCCCTGCACTGGTTACTAGTTGAAGCTCACATCAAGTTCAAGACTTGATTCTTGCATATAGAACAGCCACAGGCTAAGCACCCTCCTACTTCCACTCAATATTAAGAATCTACATCCCCTCCAGAAGCCTGAGATCTACAAGAGAGTGACGCTTCGTAGTACCATCACAGAGAGGTACAAAATCACTTTCCAGGACATTTTTGTTCACCATTCTTGGCTGGTGGAATGATTTCCCACCCACATCCCAAATTCCTGACAATTTCTCTTTTTAATCAAATTTTATTCTCTTTTAAAGATACAAAAACACATGGACAAACAATCAGCCATATGACAGTAAGTGGTAGACACAACAGCAATAAAAACAAATACACAGATAAGTAAATTAAACCCTACATAACCAAGGGACACAATGTAAAAACCCAATGATACAGCTTAAAATTGGGTAGTGAAAGGCCACCAGCTGTTCTATTTATTTGCATTGTGGAGAGTTTAAGATGAGGAAGTAACTATGCTCTGTAACCTATCCCAAACATTGAGACAGGGCAGCATAGAGCTTACAAAGATAATTCGGAGGAGCACATTCATTTTGATAATGGAGACCCGTGATCTAAAATAATTTGGGAGTGAAGGATTGCTGACTTTACAGCAGCTCATTACAGATGCTGTAATTCAGTTTCATCTGTTAATCAAACAGTCCCGGGAGTTAAAAGGAAATGGTTCAACATTCATTCATTCATTCATTTTTTATTTATAAAGCACATTTAAAAACAACCCAGGGTTGACCAAAGTGCTGTACAGATCAGAGTCATCAAATAAAAATACAAATTACAGTCTCTCAAACAACAAACATAAACACTAGAATAAAAGATTAGAAACCCACGCTAAGAAAATGAGTTTTAAGTTTTGATTTGAAAGAGGAAAGTGATGAAACCATTCGGATTGATACCGGTAGGCTATTCCAGAGTTTAGGGCCTACTGTCGCAAAAGCTCGGTCTCCACGATGTTTTAACCTAGATCTACAAACAGAGAGCAATCCAAGGCTGCCTGATCTAAATAATCTAGAAGGATTATGATACTGTAACATGTCAGAGAGATACGTTGGTGCTAGGCCGTGTAATGCTTTAAAAACAAAGACAAGAATTTTAAATTCTATTCTCAGTTTGAAGCCAATGCAGAGAGGTTAAAATGGGAGAAATACGATAAAATTTTCTCCTGCCAGTCAGCAGCCTAACTGCAGAATTTTGTACCATTTGAAGACGACTGATAGATGATTGATTTGCTCCATAATAGAGTGAATTGCAGTAATCAAGGCGTGAAGTAACAAATGTGTAGCCTTGAGTATTTAAGAAAGACAGATTTAAAAAAAAAAATGCCCTTTCAAATTTTGAACTTTATCATGACTGTTGTCTGGGAACAGTGGAAATTATTTTGTCATTAACTTGCATTACTGGATTGCACGGTGTTCTGCATAAACTTGTTCTTGTTAAACTCAGGTTCGCCAGCAGGGGGCACCCAAGCCTTGCACTACGTATCAGTAGCTGACTAATAGAACAGAAGTAACATTCAGTACGTGATGAGTGTCGGTGTACACGCAACGGAAAGCGTTCCTTGTTTAACCTGTGTTTTTCATGTTGTTTTAACAGGTAATAAATATGTTGCCGTAAGAACGGACATCGCATCCTTCTTGAAAGTGTAACAAATGCGTGAATAACTATTTCAAAGTTCTTTAAAGAAAGAACAGGTTTGACTTTTGCAAGACGTTTTAAATGATAAAAGCAGGATTTGACAACAGAATTAATTTGTTTATCAAACTTGAGACCTGAATCGAACAACACACCTAGATTTTTTGCACATGGAGTAACATGAGGGCTTAAGTCGCCAAGGTCCAGGTCACCAAAGTCATAAGAATCACTTGGACCAAACAGTATAACTTCGGTTTTATTCTCATTTAAGGCTAAAAAATTGTGTGAAAGACAAATTTTCACTTCATGGAAACAAGCTAGCAGAACCTCTATGGACCTTGAATCATTATGTTTAAAAGGGATGTATAATTGGGTGTCATCAGCATATAGGTGGAATGATACTCCATATTTTGAAAAGATGGAACCCAATGGCAGTAAATATAAAGAGAATAATGTTGGTGCCAGAATAGAACCCTGCGGAACACCACAAGAAAGATGTGCGGTTGAGGAAGTGTATTTTCCAATACAGACAGAGAACATCCTATTAGTTATAAAAGACTGGAACCAATTCAGAACGGTACCCTGAAAGCCTAAAAGATTTTCCAGACGGGAGATAAGAATAGAATGATCAACCATGTCAAATGCTGAGCTGAGATCTAAAAGGACCAGAGCAACAGCACTCCCATTATCTGTAGCCAGCATAATGTCATTAGTAACTTTCAGTAAAGCAGATTCAGTACTGTATAGTTTTCTAAATCCAGACTGAAAAGTATCATATAATGACTTAAAATCAAGAAAAGAGTGTAGTTGAGTGAATACAACCTTTTCCAAGATTTTTGAGATAAAAGGGAGATTAGAAATTGGTCTAAAATTACCCAAGTCAGACACATCAAGATTTGGTTTCCTCAAAAGAGGAGTAACGGAAGCATGTTTTAGGCAGTCAGGGACCGTGCCAGTGCTCAGACACATATTGATAAAGAACACGAGATCAGGCCCTATAGTATCAACAATTTGCTTAAAAAAGTGTGATGGAATACTGTCATACGGACAAAAAGTAGGTTTCAGATGATCAATAATGTCTTTACAGGTTTGAAGGGAAATTAAACTAAACATGTACTAAACATGTTCCAAGTAGAAGAGCGCCTGGTTATTTCAGGGAAAATATGAAGAGCTGCCGATGATTGTGGTCTTGACTTTGCTATCTTTTCGACAAAAAAGGCCGCAAAGTTTTCGCATAAGAAAACAGACACATCAGGGAAAACATCAACAGCTGGGTTTAAGACAGCATCTATAGTTGAGAATAAAACTCTTGGTCTATGGTGATTTTTAGAAATAATCTCTGAAAGAAATTTAAATTTTGCAGACTTGACAGCTTTCTTAAAAATGGAAAGGGACTCCCTTCGAATGTCATAAGACACCTGCAGCCTGTCCACACGCCATTTGCGTTCTGCTCTTCTGCAGTTTCGTCGGAGTGAGCGAATAGAGTCATTAAACCAAGGAACAGATTTCCTGATGGAGCGCTTAATCTTCAAAGGAGCAATGTTATTGACAATATTCAAACAGGTGTTATTAAAAAGATTAAAATATGTATTAGTGTCAAAACTTTCTAGAGACCAATTTGTAACTGACAAATCATCAGCTGCCTTATAAGCAGTAGTAAAAAGCTTGACAATTTGCTTGACTGCAAAAAACGCTTTTCCAGAATCTGGAGCTCCACCTTCTTCACCTCCAGCATGAACCAGGCAAGGTTGTTGGCCTCTTATAACCCCTGCTCGATCCCCTGCAGCACTTCCAGGTTCTCCTTTTCAAGCTCCACCAGCTCTTCACTGCAGTTACATCGGATAGAAGGACGCTTCTGGAGCCACTCCCGGATTGCTGGTACTGGGCGACCTCAGTGGAGGCCAATGAAGGTACAGACTTGTGGTGACGCCGTTGCTGGAGAATATCATTTATTATCTTAATGAGTGCTGTCTCTGTGCTGTGATGCACGCGGAAACCAGTTTGAAAATTATCCAGGTATCCATTTGAGTTTAAGTAGTTGTTCAGCTGATTAAAAACTACCTTTTCAATAATCTTACCTATGAAAGGAAGATTTGATTTTGGTCTATAGTTGCTAAACATGGTGTTATCAAGATTGCGCTTTTTCAGAAGGGGCTTAACAACTGCAGTTTTCAGGGAGTTTGGAAAAGTCCCAGAAAGAAGTGAGGTGTTCACCACTTCTAAGAGATCTGCTTCTAAACAGTTAAGCACACTTTTGAAAAAAGATGTGGGAAGTGTGTCAAGATAGCAGGTTGACGATTTAAGATGCTGTACTATTTCTTCCAAAATTTTGCTATCAATTGTTTTAAAAACAGACATAGTCACTTCTTTTTGAGATTGCTGTCGAATCTGTGTGACCTCTGTATTACAGGAAGATGTGCCAATCTCCTTTCTGATATTACTGATCTTCTCTGAAAAGAAGGAAGCACCAAACACTGGTGTGTTTGATTAGGGTTAGAGCTAAACTCTGAAGGAAAGTGGCCTGGAAGGGCCATGCTTTAGAGTCTTCGTAGAGTGCTAAGAGACAGCGTTATCAGGAAACTCAGCCCTGATCCAGAAGGGCTAACCTATGCATTATTAAATTCCGAAAGGCAGTGAGGACGGAAAAGACCCCATTGGATTTGTATTTGGGCTGCTTAAAGATGCCATAGAGAGCATGTTTGACAATCCTCCTGAACTTGAGCTCCAAACCTGGAGCTGGGTAGTCTCCAAGACCATTTATTGTCTGCTTCCACCGATTTCAGGAAAAGGAAAAGGCACTTCACTGGGCCAGGTGACATTATGTTAAATACAGCGGAGTGTCATTGAGGTTATATCCAGATACGAGTGCATCTTTAGCGAAGAAACATGCCGGATTTAAAGAAGTCAAACAATCAGAAAGACATAAAGTTTTAACCTGTGTAACCAGGCCCGTCTCCATGTGAAATTCGGCAAGAAAACTCACACTTTCGATTCACCTGAGGCTGCATCCTGAACAGGACTAAAGACTGGCTTTGGGCATAATGCACTGTCTGCGATGTTATATGACACAGACAATACACTTAAGGCAATTGTCACACTCATGGACGTTTTGTTGTGTTTTCATCCCCCATGTGCTCTGTGTGACCTAGCTTTCCCTTAGATTGTATTTTTGGTGTTTTATGCCTTAGATAGGACAGTAAGTGGCAGAGAGAGAGGATCGGGAAAGGTCCGTGAGCCGGGACGTGAACTCGGGACGGCTGAAGCACAGCGGCGCTACATGACGTCTAACAACACCCCTCTGTGTTCTCGTTTTTAACCTTATTCACACTTTAATGGTCTTGAATTTTGTTGAGCACACCCCAAACGTAGTGCAATCTCAGCTAAATTTGGTTTGTTTACATTTCTCATGAAGGGTAGTTGATTGGGATATATTTCTGTATCCCTGTGATGGATCTCTCTCTTGAGTTACTGTGTTTCTAGTAAACTGTTACTGCATCTTGTGTTTAGACACTGAACACTATTCACTCTTAATAAGGGTAGATGAGGGGTAACAGCTGAATATTTTTGCCAATTAAAGAAAATCAACATGTAATAATCTAATCAGATAAATATGTTCCTTTCGACTGCACAAAAAGTGAATTAAAATCTAAATTGCTCATAAAAAGTGCATTACCATTGAAATCAATAAGGTCAACACAGACCATATGTTCATTATAGAAGACAGGTTTGTTTTTTTCCTCTATGTTGTAAAAAGTTAGGTGTTACAATGTATCTGTAATTCCATAGAGGGCTATTATGAGAAGTAAAATTATGTTCGTAAATCATTTTCCAATAAATTAAAACTTGGTTGTGAATTTGAGAGCTTAAAAGATGTTTCAATACAAATTCTATGCCATTTTTTTATTATTAATGATTAACTAATTAATTAAGGGAAATGTAAACCAGATTTCATTACCATTGATAAGAATTTTTGACCATTTTAATTTAAGTTTTTCACTTAGAGCCAAAATCAATTGTTTTAAACCCACCATCAACGTAATCCTTTACAGTCCTTTAATAAAATACACTTTAACAAAACAAAGTTTAAACTTGATTTCATTTATTTCCCTTATATTCTGTGGAGAAACTGATATGGAATAAGATACATCATAAGTTTTAAATCTTTAGTCAATTAAATAGTAGGCTAGATCTCTCTTCAACCACAAGCTTAATATTTAACTTAATTGTTTTTTATTCTTTAAATTAAACTGAAAATGTTTCATGAGTTTGAATCAGTCCTTTGTAATATGAAGATCAAGATACTTGACTTTGTTCATGATTGAGAATACGCTCTGGTGTTGGTATTATAATTTGCGATCAATTAACACTTGATTAAGGCAAGGCAAATTTTATTTATAGAGCTAGTTTAACACAACTGTAGTTGATCCAAAGTGCTTTACAATAAAAAATAATTGAATTTAAAAGAGAAACGGGGGAAAAAAGACAACGGAAAATAAAACAAGAATCAAAAACAATTCAAAATAAAATCAAAATAAAAATAGAAGTTTTTGAAAAAATCTGTGATATCGATAGCTTTCTAAATCTGTGGTTTATCCTTTGAATCAAACCTTTATATTGTAGTTTAAATGTGTTTTCTGTTTTGTGTGAACAGGACTTTTATTTTGGCGTGGCGATATGACGTCATAAGTCTGCGCCACGCTCCTGCATCTGTGTTTCTGCTGAAGAAAGGTTTGTGTTTTTAATCCTTTAAAGTGTTTAAATTAATACTAACCGTTCAGACAGTCTTATAGAGAACTTTGAAATGAATTAAATATGTTTTAATGTAGTATTATAATTTATCTAATAACAGTAATGAGCATTGTTATATTTATAGTAAAGCACATCCACAGATGAGTAACAGTAAAGATGCATCTCATCTCGCTCCTGTAACTTATAGTTCATCATAAACACACTGTTGATCTCTGGCGTGTAAGTAATGATAGAATAACTGTAACAGAACTTTTTAAAAACCAGTTGAGATTCAGTTGAATCAAATGCTCTGACAAACGACTCTTATGAACCGGATCTTTGTGAGTCAAATACACAGTTCACATTTGTTCGTGAATTAGATAATTATATTAGTCTGTGTATTATTTGATAAGTTTGTGCATCATCAGATTTAGACAGAAGAAAGTTTGATGTTTGACTAGAATGTTTTATTTTGACCTGGAAGTTTGAGGTTTGTGCAAGTTGGTGTTTTGATATTGCGTTTATAGGTGTGAGAAAATGAAGAATTGTTTCATGAATTGTGTGTTAGCAATCAAGAATAAAATCTGTAATAACCAGACTAAAAAGTTTGAAAGAAAAATTATGCTGGCTTGTCTTGAAGCCACCTTGTTTAAAAACACATGTATATTTTGGCTTGCTAGGCTCTTGCTGTGAAGTTGCCGCTAGACTCTGTTAATAACAGTAACTCAAATATTTGTGGCAAACCATGTGGTGCGACCAAATATCATGTGGTGCGACCAAATATCATGTGGTGTGACCAAATATCATGTGGTGCGACCAAATATCATGTGGTGCGTGAGTGTTTTCCATTATAGATATGTCCCAGATTGGCATTCTTTTATATTCAATTAATGGTTTATATACACAAAATACTTTATTTTAATATAATTTGGAATATATGTTTATGCAATTTGGGTCATTTCGGGCGATTTATGTTTAATCTTTGTACAGCATGAGAACAAATGTAAAAAATAATAATTTAGAGCATCTAATTTTAGTTTGGTAATTATGCATTTATTAGTAATTTATTATATATTTATTAATAAATATTTGAATCTATTTTGCCAGATTCCACTGCAAGCAAAGTAAAATAAACGTGCGCCATAGGCAGCATGTTAATTCTGACCCTGCAGTCAAGCACAAACTCCAGATGTAATTTTCTGCTGTAAGAAAGATGTTTATGATTTCATCTCAGAACCTGAGCCAGCAACCTTCCACTACTCTAAATTGACCTTTCGCAAAGAGCACCTTAGTTACTGTTGCTATGTACGACAAACCATGGCACTTTAATGCCATGTTTTCATCATGTTCTCATGCCGTGAAAAATACATCACAGAGCAAAGAAGACACTGACAACACGCCGACATACAAGACAGAGCAGGTTACCTTCGGTATTAAACAAAGTCTCAGAGTTCAAATTTTGTCATTTTTAAAGAAATTCAAACAACAAATACTGTTTTGTGGCTCTTTAATATGTTGTGACAGATTGCTGTAGCACCTCAGTTCAAGCGGCATGTGAACCAATCATCTCTTACTATTTATACCACAGAATAAACATGAATGAACATCAGAAGGTATCTTGATTCAACTGTGAAAAGATGTCAATAAACACTATTTTAAGTCTTTGTGTCATTTGGAGAAACCACTCGTCATGTGGTGCGACCAATAATAGCTATAACTATATTAACTTAAAAATAAATTATCTAATTTCTGTGGATGAAATATGAATCACTGCTATAGTATGCTTAAGTGAATTTTTTAAATATTTTTATCAGTTTTATGCAATTTACAGAAAAAATAAGTTTGCTAACAATTAAGGCTACTATGAAATTATAGAACAAAAATACGAGATAATTTACAAAAACGCAAAAGAAATGCAAATACTTTTTCTAAACACTTTAATTACTGAGAACATCTAAAAAAATATTAAGCATGTTAAGGAAATTAATTAATTTTAATATAAATCATGGTCGCACCACATGACATTTTTAAGGCTACGGCCGATTAATCTAGATGAAAAAACACTAAAATCACTTCATTTAAAATTTGAATATGAATTTGTGTACACAACCTTAATGTTTGAACAACTACAAAATATATTATAATTTTTTCTATTTAAAAATGTGCCTGTCGAAAATCCTTATACGTCAATGACCCATATATATTTAGGTTGTATTGATATAAAGCACTATTATAACAAGATCTATTTATTCTAATATATTTATTATATATTTTTTGTTATCTTACACAAGGATCTGCATTCAAACTTTTTTTTCTGTTTGCAACAAGACATTTTCTATAATATATTTCTATAATAAAAATACATTATCATATGTCTTATTAATCAGCATCAAACAAACAATATAATTCAAATTGTCAGTGATTAGCCTAAATATGAAAGATGGAAAGAAAATGGTTTGAAAAATGATTGCACAACCACCAGTTAGGCAGCAATATGCACTAGGTATGCAAATGGCCATTGAACAAAAGTAGTAGTAGCGCTTTTTCTTAGCGTCCGTTTCCATAGTGATTCGTCAATTCGTTGCTCTGTTGAGATGTCAACAGAGTCTTGTGTGTTAACCAGGAACTTACACCGAGTTGAATGAACTTACTCCCGGATGTGTTTTTGGAACCAACAATACCTCGAGTAAAAGGTTTGGGTTAATCAACTGAGAGTTCAGGGTTTAGCAGATGGTAAGTTAACCGTGCTTTCTGGAATACACCCCTGATCCAGTCTCAGTGTTTTTATATATTTCTTTCTAATGTTAGGAAATTCAAAAAAAAATGTTTGCTCATAAACTTGCACTAAAATGTTATTTAAACTCACCAAGTAGTCATTTCATATTAAAATTGCTCATCTTCTTTAGTGATACAAGCTCAGACACATTTAGAATGTTTGACTTGGTGCCATGGATATTGAATTTTAAAACAATGTATAGATGATTACTTTGTGGTAATGCAATATTTGTGAACACAATGGTGTATGTCAGGCCATAAATTCCCAAAACTACACTTGCTATCACGAATCCTGTCCATGCACTTCTGTTTGCTCACCATCAGATGTCGTCTTCTCTTTACATTGCCTCTCACACCACACAGACTTTTACATGTCACTCCAGACTACAGTTCCCATGATCCATTGCACCAATTGCACACACACAGCTGAATCCATTCTGACACGCTTTATAAGCCTTGGACTTCCTCTTTCAGATTGCAGAGTATTGTCTAGCGTATATCACTCTTCTAGCGATAGCTACACTACAGAGCCATTTCACGTTTCCAGTCCTAGTTTCTAGTTCTAGTCTAAGTCTAGTCATTTCGTGTTGCCTTGTTGTTTCCTGATCTCCTGCCTGTGTATCTTGGATTAACCCTTTGCCTGCTATTTCGGACTCTGTTTGCACCTCGCTTGGACTGTTGCTTGTGTACCTGGATTATCTCGTTGCCTTGCCCTGTTGGATATTGTTCGCTGATCGAAGACCCATGCTTGTCCTAGGATTACTCTTTGTCATGCCTGTGTTGTACCTGTTTGCCATTATTGAATCCATGCCTGTTTCATGATCACGTCTCTTAATAAAGCTTTGCACATGGATCCGTAGTCTCGCGTCTCGTTCGCCCCGTAACACTTGCTTTGGTGTTGCCACCCTATCAATAATTTTCTAGATCCGCCCCTGTGTGTAATGACAGCTTCTACAAATCAACTGACCGTTTTCATGAAAGTCTAATCTATTACATTTACATTTATGCATTTAGCAGATGCTTTTATCCAAAGCGACTTACATTGCATTCAAGTTACAGTTTTTACATTTTATCAGCTCTTGCTTTCCCTGGGAATCGAAGCCATGATCTTGGCTTTGCTAACGCCATGCTCTACCATTTGAGCTACAGGAAAGCTTACTCGTAATCTACAAATCAGTGCATGATAAATGTAAATCATAAATGCCTATATATGAAATGTCTGTTTGATCTGTGTTCTTTTAATATTTGCTAGTTTTTTGTGTTTTTGTCTAATCAGGTAATTTAAGTCCATTAACTCTCCCTCTGACTGACTCCCTTACTAGTGTGCTGACTACTGAACTAGGGAGCTGATTGAGACGAACACGGAGATCTGTCTGTTAATTATTCTCATCTTAAACAAACAGAAAAACTCCTGCTGAAGCAACTGAGATCCACGTGTCACTGTTATAAAGATGGCGTTTATTAAAGTCGAGAGTGAAGAGATGACGATTGAAGAATATTTTACTGTCAAACAGGAAGATACTGAGGAACAAACAGAGATGGCGTTTATTAAAGAGGAGAGGGAAGAGGTGACAATTGAGGAAGATTTTGGAGTCAAACGGGAAGATACTGAGGAACAAACAGAGATGGTGTTTATTAAAGAGGAGAGGGAAGAGGTGACGATTGAAGAAGATTTTGGAGTCAACCAAGAAGATACTGAGGAACAAACAGAGATGGCGTTTATTAAAGAGGAGAGGGAAGAGATGACAATTGAAGAAGATTTTAGAGTCAAACGTGAAGATACTGAGGAACAAACAGGTTGGTTTCATTCTCAAAGTCTTTCTTCACTCATGTATGCATGTGTTCTGGTGTATTGTCAACAAAGGCATCAATATTGCCTTATCAATTTGAGCCCGAATCAGACCCCCCCAAAAAATACTGAAGAGGATCCTATGCAAGCATGACTCTTGCAGGACGTTCAGTTTTTTTCTTTGTACTTGTCTAATACTTTTTAGATACACTGTTATTGTAAATGCTACTGCTATTTATGTCGGCTTTTTAGATGTACGGTTTTGTCCTTATGTAATGGGCTCGTAATTCTGGTGACTAACCATGGCTTTACTACAGTGGCCAAATCAAATACAGAACCATATTTAGTGTGCCTGTAGCTAAATGATCATGTGACATTAGGGCTGCTCGATTATGGCAAAAATCGTAATCACGATTATTTTGGCAATATTGTTATAATGATTATTTAACGTGATTATGAGTGTGGGCCATATAACCAAAACTTTTTTCTGAGTGATTTATTTAAAGACAGTGATATATCATATATATGTTATGTAAATAAGGTTGCTATGACATCTACATTTAAGAGACCATTTTAGAGACCAGCGAAATTTCCCAATTCTCAATGCCACAGAATACTAGGGTATCTAATATTAGTAAAAAAAAAAAAAAAAAAATCATCAAAATTATTGAAAAAAATAAACTCCTTGTAATAAATAAAGCGAAGGACAAATGCAATAGAATAAAACAATACAAATGAAACAAACTGTGCTTGAGGTGGTTTTAAAGGGTTACTCCACCACAAAATGAATATTTTGTCATTAATCACATACCCCCATGTCGTTCCAATCCCGTAAAAGCTTCATTCGTCCTCGGAACACAATTTAAGATATTTTGGATGAAAGGCTTGTGACTGTCCCATTTGGTGCTTTTCCACTGCATGGCATGGTACGGTTCGGTACGGTTCACTTTTGGGGGGTTTTCCACTGGGTACAGTACCTGGTACTTTCTTCAGTACCATCTTGGTTGAGGTTAACCATACCGTTACCAAAACGTGACGTGTAAACTCTGCTGATCACTAATTGGCCGGAGAGTATCGTCACTATAACTGCGTCATTGAACTTGCGGCACGAGACACAACAGACCCGCTTGATTTAAATCAGCACAGCCAGCGAAGGATCGAACGCAACTGTTTTGAATGAGCGCACCTTTTTTTTCGTTGTCTGTTGGGGAAATACAGACGTTCCTCTCATTGATAGCCAAGGAGAGGATCCAGCGAGAGCTTGAAGCGATGCGGAATGAAAAAGTTTTTCAGGAGTCATGGCAGTAGAGGTGCACAACTGTAACGACATGTGAATAATCCCGCCTACTCTAAAGCTTTACTAAACTGCAGTGGAAACGCGAGCCGAACCAAGCCGTGCCAAGTCGTACCACGCAGTGGAAAAGTGCCAATAGACTGCCAAGTAAATAACACTGTCAAGGCCCAGAAAATTATGAAAGACATCGTCAAAATAGTCCATCTGCCATCAGTGGTTCAATCTGAATTTAATGAAGCGACGAGAACACTTTTTCGGTGCAAAGAAAACAAAAATAACGACTTTATTCAACAATTCGTCTCTTCTGCGATTCCGTAGCATCAGCGTAGCACCATTTTGGAGAATATCCGCCGGTCGCAAATAGTGTACGCTGTTCTGTGTCAGCGCACCAGGCTATTTTCCACCCTGGTTTTGAGGCTGGCTCGAGAAATGCTCTGTTTTTATGGGTGGGACCAATGAAGACTTGGAAGTAAACGCCCACTGCTATGACTAGATAACAGTTTTGGTTAGTAAACTAACTTTTGACTCCCCCATCAGTACGTGAGGGGAATTGCTTTGAAAACTGCCAATGTGGAGAAATGGCAACCGGAGCGTTTCAACCATATATGTTCGAGCCAGAGTCTGATCCCGAATTTCAAGACGATGAACCGACTACACCTCAAACACCAAGGATGGTCCAGCCTGTGACAGCATGGTAAGTCCTTATCGTCAATTATGTTTCTTTCGAATTTATGTGAAAGTGACGTGACATGTGGCCAAGTATGGTTACCCATACTCGGAATTTGTGCCCATGCTCTGCATTTAACCCATCCTAAGTGCACACACACAGCCGTGAACACACACACACACTGTGAACACACACCTGGAGCAGTGGGCAACCATTTATGCTGCGGCGCCCAGGGAGCAGTTGGGGGTTTGGTGCCTTGCTCAAGGGCACCTCGGTCGTGGTATTGAAGGTGGAAGAGAGCGCTGTACATTCACTCCCCCCACCTACAATCTCTGCCAGACCCGAGACTCGAACTCACAACCTTTGGGTTACTCTCTAACCATTAGGCCATGACTTCCCCAAGGTTGTTGGGGAATTTGTGAGGTTGTTCTATCTTTTTATTTTAATGTAACCAAAGACGTTACAGAAAGTTATTACTCAAAATTAAAATATTTACCAACTATGTGAAACAATAATGTGTACTACATAAGGTTTATATGTCTTGGATATGACAAGTTAGGTTTATGAACTCGTACTTACCACAGTTTTATTATTAATTTATTATTATTATGTTTGCTGAGTGTTGGACCTTTGTTCGTTGAACATTTTCTGTAAATTGAAACATTTACGTTGTCAGTTACACACTGCTGTCTTGTAAATAAAATGAAAATAAATCACTTGCTATCAATAATCTGTAGGTGTACCTGTGAAAACTGTGCTGTTATGCCAACGGAAAAAGAAAATATATGCTGTTTGGAGATTCCTGAGGCAAGTACAAGGCACAGAATGTTTTTTTACATACATTTGTTTGTGTGTGTGTGTGTGTGTGTGTGTGTGTGTGTGTGTGTATATATATATATATATTTATACAACAGTTCTTTCTGGTCCTCGAATCTGATTGGCTGATAAGAGTGTGATATTAGAGTGATAACAGAGCTCCCCCAACCACTTCATAGTTTGTCATGTATGTCATGTAAAACTGTTTTTGTGTCACGGAATGTAGTTTTAAGAGATTTTTAGGCAAGAGTGTACCTGTTTGGACTTCAAATATGCGGTTTGTTAATAAATATAACGTGTATTTGAAAATTTGCGTCGACGTTTTCGGAGATGTGAGCTCCAGCGGTTCAGCGGCTGTTCTGCGCTCATGAACCCGCTGAGAGAGAGCGCCTCACCTCAGCCAGATCTTCTTGAATTTGCCGCTGGCTCTGATGTCTCTATAGTGGTTAACATGAGATATAATTCGTTTTGGGCAAATCTAACGGGCAGTATTTGATCTCATTAATCTATTATTTGTTAAAAATTATTTGCAAAATAGTTTTGGCAAAATCTTGTTAATGTAATTTCAATGCTGTATATCAGAGCGCTGTCTTTGTACTTTTGACTGAATTGCTTAGCTACTTTTATGATGGCTGTTGTTGTTGTTTATAAAACGATTAGTTCCAGTCCTCGATTCAGATTGGTCAGCTGCTGTGTTTTATTCACGATACAGCACGGCTATGACCGCTTCACCCAACCGTTCTGTGTATCACTGAGCAACACCCTTAGCAACATAAACAATCAATAATATAGCATCAAAACTGTTTAATGTATTATGTATTTCGGCAGAATTAAGTGTTTGTTATTTATTTAATGAAGTATGAGTGACCCCTGCTGGCGTTATGTTGCATCTTTCATCTTTAATTTTTAGACCACGCCCTTCCCCCCATCTTATAAACGCTTCTCATGCGGAGATGTGTTGATGTTTGTGCAGCACGCGTCTGTGTGAAAGACTTCATGTTCCGAAGTAAGAAGGGAATATTACTGTATTTATTAGTTTTCTGTTTCAGGTAGGGTTCTGTATGTCTATATCTCCATCAGTTTACACTATAATGACACTTGGAAACTCGCGCTGTGCCACGAATCGTTCTGTTTTAAAACTAAAAGATGGAAAACAGACGTTTTCTCATGCTAAGCAGATGTATGTGTGTGAGAAAATATCATATATGGTGTTAAATCAATAAATGACAGCGGATGATAAGAGCTCATATTCTCTGTTTTTATTTAAGCTCCATTAGATGAGGAACATTCACTTGCCGTTTACTGTTGCTGTCAGGAACTATTGTTTTAGCAGAAGGACAGCATTTAACGAACTTGCTTAAAAAAGTAACATCAATACATACGTTTTTGGTTTTATTATTTTTTATTGTGTGGTAACCGTTTTATAAAAGCAATAATGTACAAGAGGCCGTGCTATATCGTAAATAAATCTCCGCTTCGCATCCTGCCAAACAACGCCCTTCAGCTGTGATTTATTCACGATACAGCACTGCCTCTCGTACCTTATTGCTTTCTTATTTAATATTATTTTTCAATAAATAATAGTAATAGTATTTATTATTAGGAAACAGTGTGTGTGTGTGTGTGTGTGATGATTTTTAGTTACATTGTTCCACTATTAGATGTCGACAAGAGACTGTTTCAAGTCAGCAGTAAAGACTTTTAAATTGAAAAATACTAAAGTGCAGTTTTGAACAAGGAAGATATTTTTTTCTTTCAAAAAGCTTGTATGCAGCCAACAAATGCACAGAGCACTGCTGTCATCAGAAGCACCCTTAACGGATAAGAGGATAGAGATCAAACTAATGATTTATTGTGAATATGAGATTGATATGAAGAATGAATGCCGTATCAGATGCAGGTAATCACACTCACTGAGTCAATCTCTCTCTCATAATACTCTACAATATATAATACACTGCTTTTCACGGTTATACAATAAGCTTTTAATGAAGCAACTCAAGGTTCCTTCGTTACTAGTTCTAAAGTGACGGTTAGGAATTAGTCATGAAGGCTTGGGCTCAGCATATAAACTGTAAACTTTAGAGCTGAATTCCTGGCAGAAGGAAGTAGTTATGCACAAAGAGGACTTTTAATGACACTGTTGTTATTTTTTTATGTATTTACTAGGGCTGCAGCTATCGATTATTTTAGTAATCGAGTATTCTATCGATTATTCCATTGATTACTCAAGTAATCAGATAAGTATTTTTTCTTTATAAAAGAGCAATACTAAATATACAAGAGAAAATAAGATAGGTCTCTTAAAATAAACAACTAATTTGTTTCCTTTTTAGAAAAATTTAAATTATTGCTGAAATTGCATACATTAATTACCGTGAAAACTAAACCCATTTAATGCATTTAATTGCCAAAATGCAATATAAATAAAATATAAAAAAAAAAAAATTCAAAATATATATAAATAAAAAAAGTTCAAAAATCAATTTTACATTACTTTAAAAAAGGTAAATTGTACAAACTAAAACTAAGGCATAAATTAAAATAATAGTAATAAAAATAATAATAATACCTAAACATTGTATTTATGTTATGCAACTTAACTTTCAAGTTTCAGACTAACTAAAGCTCAAGCATGACATAAGCCTTTACTGTCGTCTTGGAAGGCTTTGTGGCTTTTGTGAGAGGCATAAATCAGTGGACAGGAAGGTAATGTGGAACAAGAACAAGATTTTCAACACAATTTCTAAACACATTTTTCTGCAACGTGTAATTAGAGTTATTTGGAGAATAAACCCTCTTAAATGTCTCTTTACGTACTTGTGTGTGTGTGTGATATCTTGTTTTTGATATCCTTCATATTCTGTGTGTTGGTCATTTCACAGCAGTGATAGAAATTAATCTATTCCAGTAAAAGTTTAAATTATTTTTTCATTTTATGGCCATTTTTACCTTTATAAAGCCCTTTTTTTTTCAAAAAGTGTGCATCATCTTTTGAGTCAAATTCTTACATTTAATCAGCCAGTTAGAATAATAAGATGATATCAGTATCAAAATTCATCTTTGAACACAGAAACTGCTTCTGAAGAGGCATTTAGATGTAGGCCTATTTAATTTATTTCTTGTTTATTGAACTGTTGTATAAAATCAGTATCACATTTGTAATCATGCTGATTTTAGAGGTGAAAACTGGCACTATTCATGTGATACTGACTTAACTAACTTTCTGTGTTATTTTTCTGCATAACTGTATGGGGAGTGTGTGCGTGTCTTTCACAAAACATAGCTAACTTAGGGACATCATAACTATATTACCATATTAATTTAATTTATGTCCTTTTTTATTTATTTTTTTACAGTCTATGGTCCAGTGTTTATCAGGTTGTGCGTCAGTAATAATGGTCTGTGGGGAAACACAGTGCTCCTTGTGTAGTTACAGTAAATGGACTAAACGAAGCCTCGAGGCAGATGTTTTGTATTCAAGTGACTCGAGGAATCATTTCAGCCCTAGTATTTACACACTCGTGCTGTCGAACTGTTGTATAAATGCAATATCACACGAGTAGACGTGAGGTATGGCTGTATAGCACACTGTGATTACCTACGACAGAATCACAGCCGTGCTGATATACAGCCATATCTCACGTCTACTCGTGTGATATTGCTCATTTATTTTATATATATATATATACACAAGATAAAAGTTTTTGTTTACATGTTTGTCTACTGTGTATATTTATAATGTGTATATAAATACACACACATACAGTATATATTTAGAAAATATTTACATGTATATATTCATATAATTTTTATTTTATAATTTATATTTATGCATGTATGTTTTGTGTGTGTGTGTGTGTGTGTGTGTGTGTGTGTGTGTGTTTATATATATATATATATGTACTGTATGTTTATGTGTATATGTATATACAACTGTGTGTGTAAATATGTGCACTGCCGCTCAAAAGTTTGGGATCAGTAGGATTTTTATTGGTTTTTAAAGAAGATTCTTCTGCTCCAATTTATTTGATCAAAAATACAGAAAAAACAGTAATATTGTGAAATATTATTGTAATTTAAAATAATGGTTTTCTATGTGAATATGTGTTAAACTGTAATTTATTTATGTGATCAAAGCTGTATTTTCAGCATCATTACTCCAGTCTTCAGTGTCACATGATCTTCAGAAATCATAATAATATGCTGATTTATAATCAATGTTGGAAACAGTTGTGCTGCCTAATATTTTTTTTTTTTTGGAACCTGTGATACTTTTGTCATGATTTGTTTAATGAATATAAAGTTAAAAAGAACAGCATTTAAATAAAAATAATAATAATAACAGAAATATTTTCTAACAATCCCAAGTCTGTACTATCACTTTGTGTCAATTTAGCACATCCTTGCTGAATAAAAGTAATTTTTTATAAAAACCTTGAACCGAACAACAAAATTTTTTGGGGAAAATTTTGCCAAGGAGGTCAAAAGCTAAAAACCAAAACCCAGTTAACCTTTTTTATTTAAGGAAAAAAGTAAAACTTTTCCTTATAAAAAGCTAAAAATGGTTGAAAATTTTAAAAAATTTTTTCAAGAAAAAGCCCTTAGAAAAAGGGAACCCTGGATTTAAAAAAAAGGGTTTAAAAGGGGGGTGGAAAGGGGAACCCAAAAAAGATGGCCCTTGGAAGGTAAAAAAAAGAAATTTTTTAAAAAAGGGAAAAAAGAAGTTGGGGAAAGTAAAAAAACCAAAGCCCCAATTTAAAAAGATAAATTCAAATTTATAAATAAAAGCCAGAAAAAGTTTTCAAACCAAAATTAATTAAAGACCAAAACAGATTTTTATTTTTAAGATAATAAAAAGTTAAAATTTGAAAAAAATTTAGTCAAATTTTTTAAAAAAAATTAAGAAAAAATTTAAAAAGGGGTGGTTAAAAAAAAACCCAAATTTTAATAAAAAAAATGTAAAAACTTTAAAAAGAAACAAAATTTTGGTTTTAAAAAATTTAAAAAAGGGAAATGTTTTAGGAAAAAGATCCGTGCTATTTGTTTTTAAAAAAGGGAAAAAAACCCTTAAAATAACATTTTTAAAAAAAAGTTGGGAAAAATTTTGGGGATGAAAAATTTTTTTTCAATTTTTAAAAAAGGGGTTTTCCCTTTAAGAAAAAACTAACCTGGGTTTGCCTTTTTCCCTGGATTTTAGGGAAAAATTTAAAAAAAAATTTTCGTTTGCCTTTTTCAAAAAAAGAAAGGGTTTTTAAAAAAAAAGAAGGGAAAACTTTAAACCCTTTTTTTCCCGCCCTTTTTGGGAAAAAAAAAATTTCTTTTAGGTTTAAATTTTAGAAATTTATTGAAAATTTAAATTTTAATTAAATTTTTTTAAAATTTAAACCCTTTGAATTAAAAAGCGCCTTTAAAGCCATGGTTTGCTTTTCATTTCGTGGGCAAAAAATTTTGGGGTTTTTTTAAACCCAAGAGCCGGGGGTTCCCTTTAAAAAATTTTTTAAAATTTTCAAAACCCTTTTTAAATTTAAAAAATTTATTTGAAGTTAAAATTTTAAAGACCTTTGAAAACCCAAACGGGTTTGGGCCCCAAAAGATAAAATTTGGGAAATTGCTTTAAAAAAATTTTGGGTTGGGGGTTCCCAAATTTAAATTTCCGTTTTAAAAGGGTTTTTCCCTTTAAAAACCCCTTTTTAAAACCCTACCCCAAGGTTTTTTTTTTTAAAAATTTTCCCAAACCTTTTCGGGTTAAACTGAAAAGGGAGGGGGAAAAATTTTTTGGGGTTGGGTAAACCTGAAAAAGGGGGGGGCCAAGTAAGGGGTTTTTTGAGCGTTAAAAACCCTTTTAAAAAAATTCCCTTTTTTTTAAAAGGGGGAAACGGGGAAAAAAGGTTATTTTTTAATATGGGCCTTGGTTTTCCAGCATTTTTGTGTATTTGAACCCTTTCCAACGATGACTGTATGATTTTGAGATTCATCTTTTCACACTGAGGACGACTGAGAGACTCATATACAGCTATTACAGAAGGTTCAAACACTCACTGATGCTCCAGAAGAATAAACCATGCATTAAAACTTTTTGAATTTATGAATTTGAAAGGTAAATTTTACTTAATTTGTCTTTTGGAAAACATGTAAGTATCTTCTGTAGCCTCTGAAGGGCAGTACTAAATGAAAAAAAAATATGATATTTAGGCAAAACAAGAAAAATTTACTCATCTTCATTCTGTTCAAAAGTTTTCACGCCCCAGCTCTTAATGCATGGTTTCTCCTTCTGGAGCATCAGTGAGTGTTTGAATCTTCTGTAATAGTTATATATGAGTCCCTCAGTCGTCCTCAGTGTGAAAAGATGAATCTCAAAATCATACAGTCATTGTTGGAAAGGGTTCAAATACACAAAAATGCTGGAAAACCACAGAATTAGTGGAAGCTGAAGGATTTCTGTTTCTGAAGAACAGCAGACAGTTTAACTGTTCAGAACAAACAAGGGACTCATGAACAACTATCACTAAACAAAAACACACAGCTGTGGATCCATTCAGCTAACAACACAGTGTTACGAACCAAGGGTGTGAAAACTTTTGAACGGGGTCATTTTTATAAATTCAACTATTATTTTCTCTTATGTAAACATCTTTTATGTGAAATATCTTATTCAGGTCAGTACTAAATAAACAATAACATGCATTTTGTATGATCCCTCTTATTTTGTTAAAATAATTAACATTTTGCAGATTCTGAAAGGTGTATGTAAAGTTTTGACTTCAACTGTATATATTACAAACCCGCTTCCAAAAAAGTTGGGACACTGTACAAATTGTGAATAAAAACAGAATGCAATGATGTGGAAGTTTCAAATTTCAATATTTTATTCAGAATACAACATAGATGACATATCAAATGTTTAAACTGAGAAAATTTATAATTTTAAGGGAAAAATAAGTTGATTTTAAATTTCATGGCATCAACACATCTCAAAAAAGTTGGGACAAGGCCATGTTTACCACTGTGTGGCATCCCCTCTTCTTTTTATAACAGTCTGCAAACGTCTGGGGACTGAGGAGACAAGTTGCTCAAGTTTAGGAATAGGAATGTTGTCCCATTCTTGTCTAATACAGGCTTCTAGTTGCTCAACTGTCTTAGGTCTTCTTTGTCGCATCTTCCTCTTTATGATGCGCCAAATGTTTTCTATGGGTGAAAGATCTGGACTGCAGGCTGGCCATTTCAGTACCCGGATCCTTCTTCTACGCAGCCATGATGTTGTAATTGATGCAGTATGTGGTCTGGCATTGTCATGTTGGAAAATGCAAGGTCTTCCCTGAAAGAGACGACGTCTGGATGGGAGCATATGTTGTTCTAGAACTTGGATATACCTTTCAGCATTGATGGTGCCTTTCCAGATGTGCAAGCTGCCCATGCCACACGCACTCATGCAACCCCATACCATCAGAGATGCAGGCTTCTGAACTGAGCGCTGATAACAACTTGGGTTGTCCTTGTCCTCTTTAGTCCGGATGACATGGCGTCCCAGTTTTCCAAAAAGACCAATTGACCTAATAAGTTGCAAATTGGTCCTCCAGCTGTTCCTTATATGTACATTTAACTTTTCCGGCCTCTTATTGCTACCTGTCCCAACTTTTTTGGAATGTGTAGCTCTCATGAAATCCAAAATGAGCCAATATTTGGCATGACATTTCAAAATGTCTCACTTTCAACATTTGATATGTTATCTATATTCTATTGTGAATAAAATATAAGTTTATGAGATTTGTAAATTATTGCATTCCTTTTTTATTCACAATTTGTACAGTGTCCCAACTTTTTTGGAATCGGGTTTGTACATCAGCAAAGGTAATAGACATTTTCATAGAGGTTAAAGTCATTAATTACTTTCAAACACACCTGCACAACATTCCAAGCTAAGGATAAACCACGTTTTTTTGGTGCAAAGCTCAAAATCACTCTGTGAAAAGCTTCCAAAAATGAAGTTTGAAAGCGAGGGCTGAGCTTCTCGACGTCTTTCAGCGTTCTCTTGTTTGTAAGAAGCTTTTCGACAGTGTACAGTGCTTTGCTTCCTGTAACCACATAAGAAATGATTACAATTTAATAAGAAATTTACAGAATCAGAATGAGAATCATATCTTCAAATCAGAGTCAAATCTTCAAATGAAATTAAAAAAACAAACAAAATATATTCCAACAAAGTATATAGCCTAATCTCTTTAAAAGGCTATAACATGAGAATAAATAAGATTTATCGGCTCATATGTTGTGTCCTGACGATCAAAGACCTCAAAGGAAACACTTTCCTCCCCCTCCAGTTCTAGATGAGCTCTTTTTGTTGGCTTTGAATCCTTTAAAGGTGTTGAAGTCAGAGGTGTTAATGCCAAAGGTTTGAAAGTTTCACCAGATGTAGTGGTTCAAACACCTACACTTTTATATGACACCTCTGTCTGTGTTCCTACAAAAAAAAAAGACAAACTTTTCTGACAAAAAAAAAATGTTCTAAAAACATTACCTTAAATATTTAAAACTAAGCCTGTATGTGATAATTAAGGTTAAAGGCACAGCCAATGAGCCAGTAACATAGACACCAAAAATTACAATGTTACATTGTACATTATACCGACTGGCCTCTGGCAACAATAAAGACAACATGTGACCATCTACAATCCTTCACAGGCACATTTGAGTGTACAAAGAAGAAAATACGTTGACAGAGATGCTACTAGATGACAGAGATGCTACCTCTGTGGTTCCCACCTCCTTTAAAAAATCCATCATCATCCCTGTGCCTAAGAACAGTAAACCCTCTTGCCTGAATGACTATCGTCCAGTGGCCCTCACATCTATAGTCATGAAGGTTTTTGAGAGACTTGTTAAGAGCCACATTAGCTCATCCATCCCTGTTACTTTGGACCCTCTTCAGTTTGCATATCGTCCCAATAGATCAACTGATGATGCCATCTCTCACATTCTCCACTCCTCCCTCACACACATTGACAGCAGCAATGGGAACTATGCAAGACTGCTATTCAAAGACTATAGCTCAGCTTTCAACACCATAGTCCCCATCAAGCTGACTAATAAACTCACAGGCCTCGGCCTAAACACTTCACTCTGCGACCGGATTCAATATTTCCTCAACGGCAGACCTCAAGTGGTGAAGGTAGGCCAGTTCACCTCAAACTCCATCACCCTGAACGTAGGAGCCCCGCAGGGCTGTGTCCTGAGTCCCCTGCTCTACTCTCTCTACACACACGACTGTGTGTCCTCTCACAGATCCACATCTATTATCAAATTTGCCGATGATACTGTGGTTCTGGGCCTCATTTCCAACAATGATGAGACTGCATACTTGGATGAGGTAGAGAGACTCACATCATGGTGCCAGGACAACTGTCTCTCTCTGAACGTGAGCAAAACTAAAGAGCTGATTGTGGACTTCAGAAAGAGACACCTGCTGCCCTACACTCCTCTTATGATCAGCGGGACCCCTGTGGAGAGAGTTAGCAGCTTCAAGTACCTCGGTGTAAACATCTCCGAGGACCTGACTTGGACTACACACATTCAAACACAGGTTAAGAAAGCCAGGCAAAGACTGTACCATCTGCGACAGCTGAGGAAATTCAGGGTCTCTCCAACAATCCTGAAAAATTTCTATTCAGGGACCATAGAAAGTGTATTGACTCAGTGCATCTCAGTGTGGTATGGAAACAGCTCCAGCCAAGACGGCAAAGCCTTGCAGAGAGTTGTGCGCTTAGCTGAGCGTATCTCTGGGTCTGCTCTCCCCTCTCTGCAGGACATCTACCTCAAACGCTGCAGAAGCAGAGCTGTCAAAATCATCAAAGACTCAAATCACCCTGGAAACTGTCTCTTCACTGTGCTGCCATCTGGTAAGCGCTTCCGCTGCCTGATGGCAAAAACTGAGAGACTCAGGAGGAGTTTCTTCCCCCAGGCCATCAGACTCCTGAACTCAAACTCAGCTCTTAACATCATCAAGACTTCACTTATTAATCACTCACAATCAGTCCCACGCCTATGATGCTGTGCTGGAAACGGTGCCACGACGCTGCAAGGAGAGCTTGGAGTGCTCCGTTCATAGAGTAGGAGGGGCACCATCATGAGCTGTGACACCATCTACTCTGGCATGTGTTTCACATTTGGATAGTTTGGATAGACACCGAAAAGTCTTGTTAAGCTTTTTATAGTCTAGTGATTTTAATAAAAAATATTTTTTTTTGGAAAGTTTTAACACAAGAGGAGCACAATCAGTAATCAACCCAGTTAACAAGATAAGAGTTGTGTATATTTACACAGCAGACTTACCTTTGTTCCTTGAAAGTTTTCCAGAATCACCTCCTCCACCCCTTCTCTGCACTTACAACTATTCCTGTCCTTACCGGAAACATTTACAGGTACAGAACTCTGTTTGGATAAATGCTGAAATGTACAACATACACAGCAAAATCCTCAATGAACACTGCACACAATGTTAAAAGAAACACTGAAGTAGTGTTGAAGTTCATGAGATAATTAAATGATCAATTAACTGATGATTGAGCATTTGGTAAAATCAACTGCAAGTTAAAGACATTAAATCTCTCATGACCTCAGCAGAGGAGGATTAAACAACTCCACAAACAGCTTTACCAGCTTCAATTATTACAAACCAGACTGACTTTATTCCTGTCAGACGTCTTCAGAAGATCTTATTGATAATTAATAGAGGTTTAGATGTTGATACTTATTTCGCTTGAAGTCACCATTAATCAAGTTTCCATCCAAATTTTGCGCTGTTTTGTTATCGACAGAATATGCGTTAAAAAAAACGTTGCCAAATTTTCCATCCAACTGGCCTTTTACCGATAAAATGGTGTGTGTGATGACGTCATCCCTAAAAAAAACGAATTGTCGCATAAGTTTTGGTGAATCGCAAAAAAAATTGCCCTTGAGCTGTTTCCATACATATTTTCACCTATTGCGAAAAATAGGCTAGTAGCCTGTTCTTCATCCATTTGAAACAAAGGAGCCTATTATTAAATTGTATAACCTAGGCCTACATAAAATATTTTTTATTAACAAGTGTCATGAGTTTTTTTTTTTTTGTACTTTTTTATTGACTATTAGATGGATAGGCTACTGCTGATAATCAAGCAATAATCATAAACAGGTGCAGTTGTATCATTATTTTTCTGATTAACGTTTATAGGAAATAGGAATGTGCATTTTGGTTATTTTATTAAATAAATTTGTTTTCCAGAGATTAATTTTATGCACGCAAAAAGCAGCATAAACATGAACGTGAGGATTCACATGCACTTCACTCACCTGCAGCGCTTCTGCGAACGGAGAAAAACATATAAAGAAATAGGCCCATATGCAAAATATATTTTTCTAAATAATTAATGAATTAACAAAACGAAAGATAAAAAAAAACTGTGCAACAATTAGCAGCCTATATGCAGAATTTCGGTTAATTTTTGCGATGCGCTCTTGAGAAAGCGGCAGTTTGTTTCCTTTATTTTACAAAAGCACAGTTTTTATTGTGAATGTACACAAATAAAATAAATATTTTAAATAGCTTTTAATAATGTCTTACTCTTATATGACCACAAATGAAGGAGTAGGCTATTGTAAGTTGTTTCCACTTTAATAAGGGAAAAAAATCAAGTGATCGTGCCGGCGCCTCACGCGCGCAGTTAAGCATAGCCTACTGACTCCACAACGCAGCCTGTTCACTGTCATAATAAAATAAAGTCAGCCAAACATATTGAAAAAACATGCTACTTTATTTCCCCTCACTCCACAACAAATCCTTTAAATTTATCGGTAGAAAGAACTCCGAACAACACAAGAATAAAAATATAAGAAGCTAACAAGCCAAAACGAATAAATCTAGATTTTTGTACTTCACGTTCCAATATCCATGTAAAACAAAATGTGCTTGGCATAATATCACGGGGGTATGTGGTCAAGCTGAAAGGCATGGAGTACATGCTATTTAAACTGAACAGTGCACTGTGAAAAAAAAAATGTAAACGTAGGCTAGCCTAAATTAAGATAAGTATGTTTGAGAGGTAACTCGTCTTTTTCTTACCATGTATAAAATAATTTTAGATGCAATTTAATAATATGAATATTAATGCACTTTTGAACTACAGGGAAATGGTGCTTTAACATGAGCAGCAACACCATGAACACAGACGCTGTCTATAGGCTAATTCTGTCATGTGACACCACATTTATTTGCATTAAAGCCCCTTTTCTCGACAAAAAGTATTTCCAAACAAATTTTTGCGACATTTGAAGTATCGATATGGAATTTATGTGCTAAAGTTAAACGGAAAAAGTTGACACATGCGACATTTAATCGATAATTGGCATAAATATTTTAAAGCGTAAATATTTTTCTGCAAAAAAAATCCTTGGATGGAAACCTGGTTATTGTGGTGGGCAGTGTTTGCTTTAGTTGGGCTCTTGGTCCCTATACTTCTTGTGTTAGCTTTTCTTCGGCTGCTGTAACTGTGTGTTTGTAAAGCACAGTTTTTGTGGCAAAGAAAGCCAAGCTAAAATGGGATCAGGTGCTGTCAGCTTGCTGATGATGACAAAATCATCACAGAGTGAGCATCTAATAACCTCAAGATCTCATCAGTAGATGTAATGATTTGTTTTTAATTTTGTTTGCTTTTGGCATTTATAATAAATGTGATTAAATAATCACAGATCCTGAAGGTGGATGAAATGCATGTGCACAAAATGCTATTTTGATAAAGTGCATCACATAGTCACACACAGACATCAAGATTTTGCAGAAGAGGGAGAGTGGGACGGTGTGTGCTGCCCACACACACCAAATAGCAACTCCCATCACCGTGAGCGCAGCAGATAAGGTAACGACCTCCGTGGTCGTGACAGGACAGACAGATAATTCACAAACGGCCTCCTTAGCGATAACAGGACAGGAGGAAGATTCAGATATAAAGTGTATTTCTGAGTAAAAGTCTATTAGGTCCTCAGAGTTCTTGGTTAGCTCACCCTCAGCAGTGGTGCAGTGGGCTGAGCTTTCCTCCGCACCTTTGCGCTCACCTGTTTCGCATGCAATGTTGCCGGCTCTCGCACCTGGTCAGATGTCGATTGAGGCTCTGGCTCTGGGGCAATCCTCCGCTGTTGCTCTCTCTGACGATGGCTCGTTGGTCACGGCAGGCTCAGGCTGTTGCTCTGCATGTGAGCATGTGTTTGGCTCGGCTCTGGGGCTGGAGTGGGGCTGGTGTCGTCTAGGGCTGGGCGATATATCGAACGCGATGATTTCAAATGGAGCGGCATTTAATACACAGAGCCGTAGATCACTGACAAGCTACGCAATATCGAGTTCATTATCGCAGATGAATCATAATTTTTATGCTTTAAAAATATACTTCATTTTATATATTTATTTATTTATGTTTTCTGAACAAAAAAGGTGATTTTGGTCAAGTTTGTCCTGCTGGATTCTGTTCATACAACATCAGTCAATGGAGCCTGACTTTCAGAAGCTTCATGACATTATTTGATGATGCTTTTGAAGCTTCTGAAACTCGGGTTTCATTGACATTGTATGAACAGAAACCAGCAGAACAAACTTGACCAAAATCACATCCTTGGTGTCTTTTGGTCTTTCTCTAGATGCTTTCACTAGCTCTGGGGTCACTGATGATGAAGAGACCACAGTACCATCCGGTCCACATGTGGCAGTAAG
>JALXFT010000266.1:0-17331 GCA_023376895.1 Aspiorhynchus laticeps
GCCGGCTCTTCTAAGGGAGCTGAGCCAAAAGAGCCGAATCTTTGAAAAGAGCCGAACTTCCCATCACTGGAGTGGATCTGGAGCAGCAGAGTTATGAAAGAAAGCATTCAGCACTTTGCTCACATACCGTAGCCTACATTGCCTGCTAGAGGAGCACATAATACCCCTACACTTCCTTGAATCCTCATTTGTATAAATGCTAACTTCCACAGGGAAGCTCCTGGATTGTTGCTTTCACTTTTAATATCGCTAAAACTGCGTCCCTATTAAAGTAGAAGAACAGAACGCTTTTATGAATCAGAATCTGTATTCATTTTATGAGGGGAAAGTTGTGAAAATGAAGCTTCTCTTTAATTTGCTTGCAGGGATCTTGTTTTTACTCGACCACGGTAAGACCTTTTGTTACAATAGCCTAACTCTCCCGAATCCGAATTCTGTGACCGTAGGTATAGTCTCTGTAGTGGCAGATTATGGTTAAGGTGAGAACAGCTCCTATAAAGAGTCCCATAGCTGAAATGCAGTCTAGATGAGTTTTAACGACCATGTAAGTAATCAGGCCAATATAAAAACGTAGCATGGCATCATATATGGTCATTAAATGATGATATTATTAGATAAACGGATCAAATGTAGCCTAAATTCATTAAGCTTATCTACATGGGAATATATATATATATGAGCGTTTCTTCAACTAGGGCACTTTTAGCCTTGTGAAGTTGAATAAAAAAAACTTGTTCAAAAGTCACGTAACACAGTCTCATAAGTTTAAATAATTTGTCTAGTTTTAACCCTTTAGCGCGTACGATCACACCGGTGTGATCAGTCTTGGCTGGTCCCTGGAGCGTACGATCACACCGGTGTGATCAGTCTTGGCCGGTCCCTGGAGCGTACGATCACACCGGTGTGATCAGTCTTGGCCGGTCCCTGGAGCGTACGATCACACCGGTGTGATCAGTCTTGGCTGGTCCCTGGAGCGTACGATCACACCGGTGTGATCAGTCTTGGCCGGTCCCTGGAGCGTACGATCACACCGGTGTGATCAGTCTTGGCCGGTCCCTGAAGCGTGCGATCACACCGGTGTGATCAGTCTTGGCCGGTCCCTGGAGCGTACGATCACACCGGTGTGATCAGTCTTGGCCGGTCCCTGAAGCGTACGATCACACCGGTGTGATCAGTCTTGGCCGGTCCCTGAAGCGTGCGATCACACCGGTGTGATCAGTCTTGGCCGGTCCCTGAAGCGTGCGATCATACCGGTGTGATCAGTCTTGGCCGGTCCCTGAAGCGTGCGATCACACCGGTGTGATCAGTCTTGGCCGGTCCCTGGAGCGTACGATCACACCGGTGTGATCAGTCTTGGCCGGTCCCTGAAGCGTACGATCACACCGGTGTGATCAGTCTTGGCCGGTCCCTGAAGCGTACGATCACACCGGTGTGATCAGTCTTGGCCGGTCCCTGAAGCGTGCGATCACACCGGTGTGATCAGTCTTGGCCGGTCCCTGAAGCGTACGATCACACCGGTGTGATCAGTCTTGGCTGGTCCCTGAAGCGTGCGATCATACCGGTGTGATCAGTCTTGGCCGGTCCCTGGAGCGTACGATCACACCGGTGTGATCAGTCTTGGCCGGTCCCTGAAGCGTACGATCACACCGGTGTGATCAGTCTTGGCCGGTCCCTGAAGCGTGCGATCATACCGGTGTGATCAGTCTTGGCTGGTCCCTGAAGCGTGCGATCATACCGGTGTGATCAGTCTTGGCCGGTCCCTGAAGCGTACGATCATACCGGTGTGATCAGTCTTGGCCGGTCCCTGAAGCGTGCGATCACACCGGTGTGATTAGAACATTCAGTGCGTCTCGTCATCAACTGCTGAATTCAAATCTGCTTTCGCGTGTTAACTGGCGCGGAGCCAGATCGCACGCGCTGAGCGCTTGTCATTATCACAAATATTCAGCGTTTTCAATCATATAATGCTTATTTTAGGTTTCAGACAGTTAAATACACATAAGTGCTAGCAAAACCATACATTTATAGTTTGTAAAATATGCACTGATATCTATGAAAGCACCAATAATGATCCTTACAAACATAATCTGACGACATGTTTTATTGATATCATATACAGCTTGTGTAAATAACTTTAAAGTTTGCTCTGCTCTTCTCCCAGTTTACCGGAGACTTACTTTAACGTGTTTCGGGAGGAGAGGATGAATTTACGTGTTGTTAATCCCCCGGCTCAGATTCAGCGCGAACAAACATGGCGGCGCCCATCACCCGGTATAGATCAACTAACATGGTCATTATAAAAGTGTTTAAACTACCAAATACATTTACTTGCACATATTTCAGAATCGGAATATCAGATATTTCATAATATAGTGAGTATGTTTGTGAATATTAATAATAAAAAAAGGAAAAACGAAATAAAAGCGATCCATGTGTCATACAGCGCTATTATGGCTGCTGTGTGTCACATGACAAGCATGACGCGTCGCCATGGAAACAATTATGCTAAACATTCTAAAATAACGGTCGCCTTAAAAAACTCACGCTGGGGGCTCAGATAGAATATTTTAAACTCACGTGTGAAAGGGTTAAGGTCTGTATGAGGACAAACTTAGATTACAAGAGAAATAGTTAATATTTACATTTTTTTTCCGACCTGCACAAATGTAATTTCCACCACATCTCAATATACAGCTGTTATTTAAAAATATAATAACTTATGCCACTCAAGAATTGTCTAAGATCATTTTTTGTAACTAGTTTTACCAGTTTTTCCGCAATGTACAATAATTATACATTTGTCAATGAGATAAATGAACTGCCTTAAGGACCAAATGCTGAACTGTACACCTGTCACACTCTGAAATTTAATATTGGTTTGGGTAAGAGCTTATTAGAAAATAAATAACTTGAATTTTTATATTAAGTAGAGCATGATCTCATAAATTGTGGATACATTTTTAATGTGCGATGAGAACTTTAAATATTTTTAAAAAATGTGTGCGGAGGTGGAAATGACAGGGTGTTGTGGAAATGATGACTTTCAAAATTTGCTTTGTTTGAGAAAGCATGAAAATATCCAGTTACGTTTTTTTTTATATGATTTAGTCGAGTTAGTTTTGCATCAAACACAATGTAATTATCGGCAGTCGAGATCTGGCAGCAACAGCACATTTTTCCGCTTGGGCGAGCGCTTCGCGGACAGCTTACCACGCGCATGAAATCACGCGCATACCAGCAAACCACTGAGAACGCGCTACAATCCTGACGAGTGACGAGTCATAGCAACAGAGCGGAGGCGCCAAAGCTGCGGAGAATCTGCTTACCCGGAAGCTTCCGTGACTGACGTAGATTTACAGAAAATTACAGCTGTTTTCAAATAAATAATTGTACATACTTATTCCCAATAGTTTATTAAGCTTTAAGTCACATCTCAAATGACAAGGGGTCAATTTATAATCATGTTTATATTAATTAGCCCGTGAACTCATTCTCTCAGACAGCCTGGGTATGCGGCGCATTTGCGGCTTATATGGACGGAACGCCACTATTATAGTTACCAGAAAGTCATATTTTTAAACTTTATTTTCATTGTTGAAGTTTAAAAGTCTGGGTGAGCAACAAGGAGAAAACAGTGATTTTGACACCTATAAGGAGGTTGAAAATTATGAAAAAATCATAATAGAAAGGTAGTAAAAAGTTTTTAAGGTGGTTTTATTGTTAGTTTGACAAAGAAAGAGGAATTTGTCCAAAATGATATGTATTTTTTTAAAATATGACCAAAGAACATAAAAGTGCCCATAGTCTAAGAATCACATATATATATATATATATATATATATATATATATATATATATATATATATAGGCATATACAGGGCCGTAGCTAGAGGATTGGGGCCCTGAAAAAATATTGATGTGGGCCCCCACACACTACACATATCATATACTGTACAATATACAAGCATGGAACCAAATTGCATGCTTTTTTTGTGGTTTTCATAATACCTCAGTTATTCAACTAATAAAATATTAGAATTATTCACAGAACATGGGCCTATATAGAAAAAATCCTGGATTTTGTGGGGCCCCCTGGGCAGAATTGTCACCACCTTTCACCCCATTAGCAACGCCCTGTATATATATATATATTATATATATATATATATATACAGTGTTTGAACTATACCGTGGACTTTGGGGGAGGGTGAATCGGTCGTGACATTAAACTGCCTTGTGTTCTATTTGCCAAGGTGGCTATATGATGCTAACTGCAGAATGGATTTCAAGGACTGCGCGCGCAGATCTACGGCCAATGTTGAATCCAACGTTTATATTTTTTTTCTACGAATCTTTGAGTTAACGTACTAAACATGAGTGGAATGAATTTGCACCGCAGCGCCCCCACACCTTGATGCTCATGACAAGAATAGCATGTATAGTTATCTTAAATGGAGTGAATTAGGTTTAAATCGCCGTCATGCATGAATTAATTATATTTTTGCAATTTTAAACATAATAAGCCACTATGATCACATTACACAAAACTGAAATTGCACATCAAAATAACACATAATGTCAATATTTTTTGAGACCCCCCAAAATTTCACAAATCACGTTTTCAGGGGAGCCCTTGTCTTATTAAGGGGAGCCGAGCTATATATATTTGTTGAAAACATCTGAACAGCACATTTTTTTATGAACCCAGGCATGTTTCTCTACTCAAAATCGTCATGATATGTAGACAAAACATTTTCACAGCAATATTGTTGCAGTATTGTATTGTTTGGTTTATTTTATTTAATTTTTTTCTTCAGGTGCATCTGGTGTTGGATCAGATGAAGTGTCAGTGTCAGCGATAGAGGGAGATTCAGTCATTTTTCACACGGGTGTTGAAACAAACCAACAAGAAGATATTAAGTGGTATTTCAGAAGCGTTCGCATCGCTCAAATCAACGGAGATCTCAGTAAGATCTGCACAGATGTTCAGTGTAATGCAGGTACTGAGAGATTCAGAGACAGACTGAAGCTGGACAATCAGACTGGATCTCTGACCATCATCAACATCACAAACACAGACTCTGGACTTTATGAACTGAAGATCATCAGAAGCAGCAGCGGCAGTGACAAAATCTTCCATGTTATTGTCAGTGGTGAGTCATTAATGATTTATTTTTTCTTTCTTTAAAAGCTGTAGCTGAGCTCAGATGGAGATGACAACGTCTAATCATCTTTGACCAGCTGATAAGTATGTGTTTATAAGCACAAGCCATGCATCATTTAAAAAAAAAGAAAGAAAGAAAAGTCAAGAAAGGGCTTGTTGCGTTCATCTTTCAAGTTGTGGAGTTTGTTATTATTTTCAGCAGAAAGATCATCCTGCAGCTGTTGGTTTGTGTTTCAGGTGTTCCTGCTGCTGAACGAGATGAAGTGAAGAGAAATGAGGGGGAATCTGTCACTTTAGATTCTGGAGAAATAAGAAAACCAAATGATGTGATGACATGGTTTTTTAAAGACACTCTCATTGCTCAAATTACTGGTGATCCCAATAAAACCTGTAAAGATGTTCAGTGTAACAATGGCACTGAGAGATTCAGAGACAGACTAAAGGTGAATCAGACTGGATCTCTGACAATCAAAGAGACCAGAACCACAGACTCTGGACTTTATAAACTGCAGATCATCATCGGCAGCAGCAGTTTCAGTCTCACCAGAGTGAAGAGATTCAGTGTTACTGTCTTTGGTGAGTATATAATTCAGTCATTCATTGAATTTTCTTTAAGGAATAATACTATATTATCATATATATATAATATATTATTTATTATAATATATATATATATTAACACAAACCGATTCCAAAAAAGTTGGGACTTGCCAGTGGACTTGACAATGACTTAACTGGGAAAATTCCACAAGACACATTTTCAACATAATATTGCAACATCTGGATCTTCTGAAGGCAATGAAATGATCAAAATCATGTGGTCTTATTTTCTTTTCTGTATATCTGATGATATTGTAACACTGGCTGGGAGCGTCATTATAAATATACTGTCCTGTTACCTAAATTATTTCTTAGATGTTACTTGTTTATTTTAAAAATACAAATCTGTGGTGAATCACTATAATTTGCTGAGTATTCTCATAATATTAGCATGTACTCCATGTGGCTAGATTATATGTATTTGCTAATTATATCCTAAAATCTCATTCCTGTTACTTTCAGTCCTGTTACTCATATACTCATATATCCTATACTTATATATAGAAACTGAGTAATAGTAACAGGAATGAGTAGTGTCATCTGATTTATTCATGTAAATATTAGGCTACATCCATACATTTGAAAATGCATCTTTTTCTCAAAGTTTTGGCCTTCTATCCACACTGAGACAATGCTTTTGCCCAGAGAAAACCTATGGTTGTTCCTGCATTATTGTTTTATATTGCATTCCTGCAAGTATGACAGAAAATGTACTTGAAATTTCTGTCCTGTGGCAATTATGTATTATACTCATTTATGGAATGGCATTTGTGGGCTGCGCTATAAGAAAACAATATTCACAGAAAATCTAAAAATATATTATTTCAGTTTATTATTTTTAATATCAACTTTTATTTCATATTTATAATTTTTTTCATTATGTATATCTTATCTTATAACCCGTCCTCTACCCCTAAACATAACCCTAACAAAAACCTCTGCAGACCACTAGATTTAAATAGAAACATGATTTGGCCTTTTTTAGCAGTGAGGTCAGCTCACTAGTCAATGTTCAACACTTTCACTATATCAGTGCGGGCATTAATACCTCACATGTGTAGTCAAACCTGTATACTAATACAATGGATACTCACTCCTGTTACCCATTTCATTCCTGTTACTGAATAGTTTTTTCTTTAAAAAATAAGGTTAAACCACTATTTTTTAAATTAAGTTTGATCCATAATTTATCCCATTATTTAATAAATTGCATCACAGAAAATTGATACGCTTGAGGTTTGAGTCGCCATTAAAATGAAAAAAATGAGTTTGTGTACTTCAGAAAAATACACCTTGTGTAGATAAATAGTGATTTTTATGATAAAATGTTCGTGCGCTTGCGCGTGGACTTGACAATGACTTACTTCTTGCGTTGTCATCCCGGCGGGAGGTGTGCTAACAGGGCTTGCAGCAGGTGAATCGGTCGTGCCATTAAACTGCCTTGTGTTCTTTTTGCCATGGTGGCTATATGATGCTAACTGCAGAATGGATTTCAAGGACTGCGCGCGCAGATCGGCCAATGTACAATCCAACGTTTATATTTTTTCTACGAATCTTTGAGTTAACGTGCTAAACATGAGTGTAATGAATTTGCACCGCAGCGCCCCCACACCTTGATGCTCATGACAAGAATAGCATGTATAGTTATCTTAAATGGAGTGAATTAGGTTTAAATCGCCGTCATGCATGAATGAATGATATTTTTGCAATTTTAAACATAATAATCCACGATGATCACATTACACAAAACTGAAATTGCACATCAAAATAACACATTGTCAATATTTTTGAGACCCCCTAAAATTTCACAAATCACGTTTTCAGGGGAGCCCATGTCTTATTAAGGGGAGCCGAGCTCCCCCTAGCTCCCCCGTAGTTTGCACCCTGTATATACAGTGTATGTATATATATATATATATATATATATATATATATATATATATATATGTAGAAAACATCTGAACAGCACATTTTTTTATGAACCCAGGCATGTTTCTCTACTCAAAATCGGCATGATATGTAGACAAAACATTTTCACAGCAATATTGTTGCAGTATTGTGTTGTTTGGTTTATTTTATTTTATTTTTTTCTTCAGTTGCATCTGGTGTTGGATCAGATGAAGTGTCAGTGTCAGCGATAGAGGGAGATTCAGTCATTTTTCACACGGGTGTTGAAACAAAGCAACAAGAAGATATTAAGTGGTATTTCAGAAGTGTTCGCATCGCTCAAATCAGTGGAGATCTCAGTAAAACCTGCACAGATGTTCAGTGTAATGCAGGTACTGAGAGATTCAGAGACAGACTGCAGCTGGATCATCAGACTGGATCTCTGACCATCATGAACATCACAAACACAGACTCTGGACTTTATGAACTGAAGATCATCAGAAGCAGCAGCGGCAGTGACAAAATCTTCCATGTTATTGTCAGTGGTGAGTCATTAATGATTTATTTTTTCTTTCTTTAAAAGCTGTAGCTGAGCTCAGATGGAGATGACAACGTCTAATCATCTTTGACCAGCTGATAAGTATGTGTTTATAAGCACAAGCCATGCATCATTTAAAAAAAAGAAAGAAAGAAAAGTCAAGAAATGGCTTGTTGCGTTCGTCTTTCAAGTTGTGGAGTTTGTTATTATGTTCAGCAGAAAGATCATCCTGCAGCTGTTGGTTTGTGTTTCAGGTGGTTCTGCTGCTGAACGAGATGAAGTGAAGAGAAATGAGGGGGTATCTGTCACTTTAGATTCTGGTGAGATAAGAAAACCAAATGATGTGATGACATGGTTTTTTAATGACACTCTCATTGCTCAAATTACTGGTGATCCCAATAAAACCTGTACAGATGTTCAGTGTAACAATGGCGCTGAGAGATTCAGAGACAGACTGAAGGTGAATCAGACTGGATCTCTGACAATCAAAGAGACCAGAACCACAGACTCTGGACTCTATAAACTACAGATCATCATCAGCGACAGCAGTTTCAGTCTCACCAGAGTGAAGAGATTCAGTGTTGCTGTCTTTGGTGAGTATATAATTCAGTCAATCATTGAATTTTCTTTAAGGAATAATAATAGTATATATATATATATATATATATATATTTTTAATCAACTCAATAACTGTTTGGTTGTGGACTGTTTAAAAAAAGCAAGTTTTGACTCAGCAGCACGTGACTAATATTAGTAACATGCCAAGTGCATGATATCAGTAATTTTTTCCAGTGACTATTGTTTTCTGAATACAGTTTCCTGTTGAGGTGACATTTTAACTGCTGTTGCTAGAAACAACAGATGGCACCATTTATCAGTTAAATCAATGCCATACAATTTTTGACCAAAGTAGAAAGATGTAAATATCAATAAAGTATTTTTTAAATACTGGATTGATAAGCCTATCATTCACTCTATAGTAGTAATGACTGTCTGTCTTTAGCTGTTTCAGATTCAGGGTTGTCTTCAGCTTCTGTAGCAGGAATTGTTGTTGTTTTGCTTGCGGCGGCTGCAGCTCTAATTGTTGGTTTGATTTACTGTCGCCGAATGAGATATACAAGAGCACCACAGCATGTAAGTATTTCATACAGCTGATTATTTACTGAGGGAAGAAAAAAACTTTAAAAGAACAATGGTTCTCATAATAATGTTCATAATGTAGGGTGTAACATTAATGTACAATGTGAATACTTTTTTGTCCTTTTATTTTTATTGCCACAAAAGCAGATATTCACCAGTAATGTATTGTCAATATCTCCCAAATAAACTAAATAGGAATTTAAAAAATAAAAATAAAGTACAAGATTTTTAGAGAGCAAGTGTCTTAAAAGAAAATGCCAATGCAGCAGTTCAAGCATAGTTGTGGTATTGCAATCACAATAATTCAAAATTGTATCACTGTAATACACAGAAGATGACAGCTTGATGCAGTTTTAGACACTGTTTTAAATATTTAGGGAACGTAAAATATTTGTTGTTTGTGTCAGTTACTTTTACCAGTTACTTTTACCATTTATGATTTATTTTTATTTTTTATTTTATACAGGAGAATGATTTTAATAAGGACATTGCTTTGAGGGACACAGGACATCCTTAAATCAGACTCAGGACAAGGCTGCCTAAAAAAAACTATGTAACAATTTATCATTTTGATACTTTCACTGAAAGGGACACTAAAGAGAATTCGGAAAATAATGGAGAGAAGAGGATCTGCTGAAACTGTCTTCAGAGTAATTGTGTCATGAGTCCAGGATTTCAATTTTAAAACTTTATTTTAGAATATATATATATTTTTAATGAATTAAAACATTTAGCCTTAAATAGTATATGAGCTGTAATCAGCAAGTGATTTATGTTTTTCACTATGCATTTATCAAAGCTGCTGAAGTGTTCTAGTCAGGAATAATGAGCGATTATTTCTTTCTTATCTTTTGCACAAAGACATAACGCAAATCTGTTATGAGAAGTTTTGTCTTCCTGTTCACGTCCTCTTATAACAGAGACAATGGCTGCGTTTTCCACAATTACCTCACCAATAAGAGCATTATACAAAAATGTCCCTCCTCACACAGTCTTATAGTGAAGGACACAAGTGCTCTTCATAGTCTGCACTACTGATACTCATGTATCTTTCACCAGCTACACTGGAACCAAAACAAGCCTTAGAGATGCCTGGAAGTTCACTGATTTAAGTTTTACTGAGAGTATTTATGATGTTCAGCGCCTGTAACTGGATGCGGTGTTAAATCATGTTTCTCTGGAGTTATGTGATGTGATGTTTGTCCCTTGTAATTTTTTTTTGTTTGTTTTTTTTGTCTGGAGCTAATTTTAAATATGT
Organism: Aspiorhynchus laticeps; assembly: GCA_023376895.1. Classification (NCBI taxonomy): domain Eukaryota; kingdom Metazoa; phylum Chordata; class Actinopteri; order Cypriniformes; family Cyprinidae; genus Aspiorhynchus; species Aspiorhynchus laticeps. Next base: position 10,588 of record JALXFT010000266.1, read on the forward strand.
AAATAGCTTCAATAGAGATTTATTATTATGTTTATGTCAGATAAATATTTCTTAGTCATGTATGCAAGTTTTTTTTTACCATAAATCAATAAGAACTGGACACAAATGTCACAAGCTGGTGACGCCTACTGGCCAGAATTGTGTAATTGCAGTGAAAACAGACAAAACGTGCACTAAAACACCATTACAAACCAATTGCAAGCATTTTATTGAAAATGCATTCTTAAATTAAATAGTCGCTTCCTTTTCTTTCTTCATTTTTGTTGTTTTTGACCAAAGAAACGCCCAATAAATGGATTGGTATGGACATTGCATTTTTGCTTCAAACTGTTCAAGAAACAAGGCCCTAAAAACCAATGGTCTAAAAATAAGACAAACTCACACCTACACACTTTTTTTTCGGGACATTTTCATGCACAGAATCCATCTTTGATTTCTGTAAGAAAACACAAACTCAGTTAGGAACCTGCGAATGTGACAGTTTAAAGCTAATAATAGAATTTTGCTTCAAATTCACTCAGAGTAGAAATTAATTGTAGATCAATTCCACTATGTTGAACAGAAATAAAGTTTTATTTCATAATTTCTTTGACTGGATGTTTTTCTGAAAGTCTGATTATTTCACATTGCACAAGAAGAAAACAGCTCGAGGAAATGACATTACAGCCTATATTAAAGTCATATACAGCACATGACTTTTTAAACAGTTGAATGAGCGAACAGATGCACAACAGTGAGTGTTTGAAACTTAACAGATTTCAGGCTTTTGTAAGGCAGAGGAACAGAAATATAACAGTTAGTTATGTTCTTTACCAACCTGTCAGCTGCAATATTATTAAAAGTATAAGTTCTGAAGGTTTGTCATGACAGCTTTTGCATTGAGAATGGTGGCCTTGCAACTACAAAGATATTTAAATGTTAAAATAGGGGTCTCCTTGGGATGCTCTGCACTAGACCACTCTATGAATTGCCAGTGATCTAGCCGTCAAATAATGATAAACCACAAACATCCGGTGTAGACACAGCCTTGCTTTTCATAGCACAGGTTCAGCGTGATAGAGCAAAACATTTTACTAAGTTTTAAATGATTATATATATTTTCTTAAATGATTTTATGTTTAGACTGTATCGGCAGAAATCGGTAACTCAAATGAATGAGCCAATCGCTTCACTGATAGGCTATTGCTATATGAATGCACTTGCTGTGTGCTAAAGGGATAGAAATGTTGTCATTAGTTACTCACCCTCATGTTGTTCCAAACCCATAAGACCTTCGTTCATCTTCAGAACACAAATTAAGATATTTTTTATGAAATCTGAGAGCTTTCTGACCCTCCCATAGACAGCAATGCAACTGTCTATGCAAAGGCCCATGGTAGTAAGGACTAGGGCTGTGCAATTAATCGTATGTGATTGTCATGCGCATCTCGTCAGTAAAGCTGGTTCCGTGATTAGCATTACATCTCCATCACCTGCTTTCAGATGGAGCGGGGAAATAATGACTTTATTGACAAGCTAAGCAATATCGCATTCATTATCGGAGGCGATTCATCTGCGATAATGAATGCGATATTGCCTAGCTTGTCAGTGAACTACGGCTCTGTGTATTAACTGCCACTCCAACTGAAAGCAGGTAATGGAGATTTAATACTAATCACGGAACTGGCTTTACTGACGAGATGCGCATGACAATCACATGTGATTAATTGCACAGCCCTAGTAAGGACATCAAAAAATAGTCCATGTGACATTAGTGGTTCAGCCGTAATTTTACAAAACTACGAGAATATTTATTGAGCGCAAAGAAAACAAAAATAACACGCTGCACCTTTTTGCACACAACAAATTGTTAAATAAAGTAATTATTTTTGTTTTCTTTGCACACAAAATGTATTCTCCTAGCTTCATTACAGCTGAACCATTGATGTCACATGGGCTATTTTAATGATGTCCTTACTACCTTTCTGGGCCTTGAAAAATATCTATATTTGTGTTGCGAAGATGAACGAAGGTCTTACGGGTTTGGAGCGACATGAGGGTGAGTAATTAGTGACAGAAGTTTAATTTTTGGGTGAACTATCCTTTTAAGAGAAAACATACACTGTTCTTTACAAACAGATCAACATCTTGCTCTTTAAAATGCTGGCCAAATGCCAGCTTTCCCCGTTGTTGAGGTGCTCATGTATAGGCTATTTCCAAGTTGGTTAAACTATTTTTAGTGGTAAATAAAAGAGCACAATTAGAGGAGGAGGAGCAATGTGTCTACACAGTGAATCAGCTTTAGTCAGACTAACTGACTACAAATCAATCATGAATGATCTTGTTTTGTATTGTTGTTTTACACAATTCTAAATCAGTTCTGTCTTCCTCCTGTGTCGTGACTAATTCAGCTTTACAGCTCAAATAATACACTAATTTTGACAAAATAATTGTTTTTGTCAAAACGTAAGCTTAACTTTTGTACTTTTCTACTGTTATGTCATTTAAAAAATGTAAGCGCTTCATTTTTTTTTTCTTGATGAGTCAAAATTATGTTTGTGGTAATTATGCCACAAATGCTGTGGATTAAGCTTAATTTTTACTGAACCAAAGATTATTTTAATAAAACAAGAATACGTCAATACAAACAAATTTTGAGTCTACTCACCATAGACAGAAAGGCTGAATGTTTTTAATGATCCTTTCGTTCCACTTATCTTTAAAAGAAAGATAAGTGGAACGAAAGTTGACATATGAACAGACAGATGTATGTTATTTTAACATATTTTATCTGCTTGTAGAGTAAAATAAAAATGTTGCACACAGTTAATTACAGCCAAGTAAAAGTAGTTAAAGTTTAATTCTGCTGGACACTTTCAATATAGTTTCATATTTGGCTCATTATAACTGTCACGAATCCTGGCCATGAACTTTCCATCATTCACCACTAGAGGTCACTCTCCCACACATGGACTTTCACACAGTTACAGATCACTCCTAGACTACATTTCCCATCATTCACTGCACCCACACAGCTGTTCACTATAATCACGCTTGCACCTGTTCACCATCTCTCAATCACCATCACCCAATCACACACACACACACACACTATATAAACTCTGGACATTCTCTTACACTCTGCCGAGTATTGTTAGCCCCGCTGCATACAAAGCGTTTTCCTAGTATCCCGAGTTTGATTTCCTGTGTTCTGATTCCTGCCCGTGTTCCTGGTTTATTCTCTCCGCCTAGCCCTTTGGATATAGTTCGCCGATCGCCGACCCTCGCTTGCCCTTGGATTATTCTTGTGTCTTGCCCATGCCATACCTGTTTGCTACTGCCCGACCCTGCCTGTATTGACCATGTATTATAATAAAAGCTTGCAGATGGATCCGCCTGTCTCACGTCTCGTCAGCTCCATAACAGAATACTCGGCCACAAAAGGATCCAGCGGCTTTTCATGTGGATATTGGCCAGGTACGGACATTGCACGGATGTTGTTACACCTCGAGCAGGGCTCGCTACCACTCGAGGACTATGTACAAGACTATTTAGACCTCGCCCATTTCTCTGATCTGCCGGACTGTGTACTCATAGACTTCTTTTGTGAGGGCATTAATCAACCGCTGAAGTCTCAGCTAATCCGTGAGGGTCCCCGTTCATCTCTCAGTCAGTTCCTGGACTATGCTTTGCTATGTGTTGGCTCTTCGTTCACTGTGGGGGTCGCGGAGGAACGAGACACCGCACCCAATTGTGTGGACACAGCCACGCTAGATCACGCTCACAAAATGGCGGCAACAACAACACCCCGTAGCGTCATTGCGGCCAATCACAAGCCAGGTCAGTTCCCAGCTGATGTTAAAGAGTCAAGTCAAGTCACCGCTGATGTTAAAGAGTCAAGTCAAGTCACCGCTGATGTTAAAGAGTCAAGTCAAGTCACCGCTGATGTTAAAGAGTCAAGTCACCGCTGATGTTAAAGAGTCAAGTCAAGTCACCGCTGATGTTAAAGAGTCAAGTCAGGTCACCGCTGATGTTGAAGAACCAAGTCAAGTCACAGCCTATGTTAAAAGGTCAAGTCAAGCCACAGTTGATCGTCACAAGTCAAGCCAAAGCACAGTTGATCATCACAAGTCAAGTCAAGCCACAGTTGATCGTCACAAGTCAAGTCAAGCCACAGTTGATCGTCACAAGTCAAGCAAAGCCACAGTTGATCGTCACAAGTCCAACCAAAGCACAGTTGATCGTCACAAGTCAAGCCAAGCCACCAGTGATCTCCGTGAGTCAAGCCAAGCCACAGTTGATCGTCACAAGTCAAGCCAAAGCACAGTTGATCTTCACAAGTCAAGCCAAGCCACAGTTGATCGTCACAAGTCCAACCAAAGCACAGTTGATCGTCACAAGTCAAGCCAAGCCACCAGTGATCTCCGTGAGTCAAGCCAAGCCACAGTTGATCGTCACAAGTCAAGCCAAAGCACAGTTGATCGTCACAAGTCAAGCCAAGCCACAGTTGATCGTCACGAATCCAACCAAAGCACAGTTGATCATCACAAGTCAAGCCAAGCCACCAGTGATCTCCGTGAGTCAAGCCAAGCCACAGTTGATCATCACGTGTCAAGCCAAGCCACCTGTGATCTCCGTGAGTCAAGCCAAGCCACAGTTGATCGTCAAGAGTCACGCCAAGCCACAGTTGATCGTCACGAGTCACACCTTGTCTCAGCTCTCCAGCCAGAGTCACGCCACGTCTCAGCTCTCCAGCCAGAGTCACGCCACGTCTCAGCTGACCAGCCAGAGTCATGCCACGTCACAGCTGACCAGCCAGAGTCACGCCACGTCACAGCTGACCAGCCAGAGTCACGCCACGTCACAGCTGACCAGCCAGAGTCTCGCCACGTCACAGCTGACCAGCCAGAGTCTCGCCACGTCACAGCTGACCAGCCAGAGTCTCACCACATCACAGCTAACCAGCCAGAGTCTCGCCACGTCACAGCTGACCAGCCAGAGTCTTGCCACGTCACAGCTCTTCAGCCAGAGCCTCTTCACGTCTCAGCTCCTCAGTCAGAGCCTCTTCACGTCTCAGCTCCTCAGCCAGCACCTATCCCACCCAGAGACTCAAGGTCAGTCCTTCAAGTTCTCCGGTTGATATCCAGCGTGAGGGATGCACAGCTGGTGTCTGTACGCACTGCTGGTATCCCCAAATCCACTCACTTCGGTCCTCCTGTTTCTGAACTGATTTCCCTGTCTGAAGCGCTTCCCATGATAGGGATCGCACTATGTTGCATTTGGGCCACATACACCACCACTGTACTGCCCCAGGGGAAGGCATCTGCTGCAGAACCTCCCCAAGCGGTGGTGCGAGCCTCAGCCCCTGGCAAGGTGGTGGCGCCCAGCAATATACTCTCACCCGGTCAGGTTACCACCGTAGAACCTCCAGAGGTGGCGGCGTTAGCTGCAGAACCTCCAGAGGTGTCGGTGGTATCCTCCTGTAAACTCTCACCCCGTCCTGTCACGGCTATGGAGGCTGTCTGTGAGCTCTCATCCTGTCCTGTCACGGCTATGGAGGTCGTCTGTGAGCTCTCATCCTGTCCTGTCACGGCTATGGAGGCCGTCTGTAAACTCTCACCCCGTCCTGTCACGGCTAAGGAGGCCGTCTGTGAGCTCTCACCCTGTCCTGTCACGGCTAAGAAGGCCGTCTGTGAGCTCTCATCCTGTCCTGTCACGGCTATGAAGGCCGTCTGTGAACTCTCGCCCTGTCCTGTCACGGCTATGGAGGCCGTCTGTGAGCTCTCACCCTGTCCTGTCACGGCTAAGAAGGCCGTCTGTGAGCTCTCATCCTGTCCTGTCACGGCTATGGAGGCCGTCTATGAACTCTCACCCTGTCCCGGCCATGGAGGCCGTCTATGAACTCTCACCCTGTCCTGTCACGGCAAGGAAGGCTGTCTATGAACTCACGCCCTGTCCTGCCCCGGCCATGGAGGCCGTCTATGAACTCTCGCCCTGTCCTGACACGGCTAAGGAGGCCGTCGGTGATTCCCTGTCCGGCCCTGTCATGGCTACGGAGGCCGTCTGGGATTTCCTGTCCTGCCCTGGCACGGCCCCTGAGATCGGGAGGGCTCTCCCTGTGTTGTCTGTCTCTGTTCTCCCAGTGTTGTCTGTCTCTGCTCTCCCTGTGTTGTTTGTCCTTGTTCTCCTCTGCTTCCAGGTTCTGTCAGGGCTACCTGCCCAGTCTGCTTCCCTGCGGTGGTCTCTGGTCCCGTCTGTTCCGCCCTGGTGGGTCCTGGTCCCGTCTGCCCTACCCTGGTGGGCTCCAGGTCCATCTGCTCCGCCCTGGTGGGCTCCGGGTCTGTCTGCCCTACCCTGGTGGGCCCCAGGTCCATCTACTCCGCCCTGGGGGGCTCTGGTCCCGTCTGCTCCGCCCTGTAGGGCTCTGGTCCCGTCTGCTCCGCCCTGGTGGGCTCCGGGTCCGTCTGCTCCGCCCTGGCGGGCTCTGGTCCCATCTGCTCCGCCCTGGGGAGCTCTGGTCCCGTCTGCTCCGCCCTGGTGGGCTCCGGGTCCGTCTGCTCCGCCCTGGCGGGTTCTGGTCCCATCTGTTCCGCCCTGGGGGGCTCCAGTTCCATCCTCTCCACCCTGGCTTCCACATGGACCTGACCCTCCGTCCCTCCCCCTGTTCCGCCTCCGCTCCACCGCCCACCTAGAATTGTTTAGGAGCGTCTGGAAGCCGCTCCTTGGGGGGGGGGGCTATGTCACGAATCCTGGCCATGAACTTTC
>JALXFT010000267.1:0-13556 GCA_023376895.1 Aspiorhynchus laticeps
CATAATTTGATTAATCAGAAATAAAATTTACCCACCCTGAGATTTCAAATTAATTTTAGCAACTGCATCTCACTTTAATATGTTCCTTGGTAAGCTACTGTAGAAGAATTGTAGAAGTAAAATGTAATATCCAGAAATATGCTTGAATTACATTAGTTAAAGGATTTAAAGTGACACCAAGACAATGGCAACGTATAAAGATGTGATTTCAATGTTGACACAGTGAATGATATTGGATGCACAATGATGACAAAACTATACATTTCAGTTTAAAATACTATGAAAATGCGTTATTTATATCTTTTTTTTTTAAACTAAGATGAAATCCCGCCTATTTTCGGCATACAGTCACTGCATATCTGCAGTCTTTGGCTGCGTCCATTGCATCCGACACGTTTTCTCTGACACGCCCCTAACTCTGAAACTCTGGGTTTAATGAAAATTACGAGATTTCCTTTGCTCTCGCACAAAACCGGCTGCTCTCGCGCAGAGAGAGTGCGAGCACTTAAAACGTGTCTCTCCTCTTGCTCAAGTGTGCGTGCTCAAACTTTGTCCTGTGCACTGGCACATCTCTCCTTGCTCTTGCACTAGATATTAATTATTTTCACACCTGGATTAAACGTCAAAAGTTATCAGCCAATCAGATTTTTCTATGACTGACCCGATGAAAATACTAGGCCTACATGAAGAGGGAACTGATCCTGGAATTTCTCTACAATTGAATAATATTTAGTCATATCAAATGTATATTAGAAATGGCTAGGAATCGGGTGCTTGGATGATTTATTAAAAATAAAAACTAGTTTGTCAAAACTTATTTGACTAAAAACTTAGTTTTTATTTCTTAAAAACTTATTTGGTCAAACCCCCTGAGCGATTTATCTAAACAAACAAACAAAAAAGTATATGATTCTTAAAGTTAGTTATCGAGCTGCAGTACTTTACTTACCAGTACATAAAGGAGGTCAAGGTCTGGTGGATGTGAAGAGTCGAATCGCTTCTTTCAGACTGCAAACAGTACAGAAACTGCTTTATCAAGAAGGATTATCATGGATACAGACGGCATGTGCATTTCTGCAGAAGGTTGAACGTTTTGGACTAGATAAACACTTGTTTTTAATGGAAATGGATGGGCTGAGACTGGACAATCTCACTTTCTTCTATAAGTCAATGATACAAGCTTGGAGTAAGGTCTTGAAAGTGGAGAGAAATTTGAATGAATCTGGGGACTGGATTAATGAGGAACCCTTATTTAACCCATTCATTAGATACTAGTACTTATTTGTTAGATACTGGTTCTTATTCATTAGATACTAGTACCTATTTAATAGATACTAGTAGTTATTCATTAGGTACTAGTACTTATTTATTAGACACTAGTATCTTTTGTAATTACTACTAGTAACAATTCTTATCTTACTAGTCAGATCTGCTTTTTTACTCGTTTTATGTTATGACTAGTCCAAATGGCTACAGTAGAGTTCAATTAAAAAATGTACTAGTAAAATAAAAAATCTTACTAGTAACATTTTAAATAAGTACTAGAACCTAATGAATGTGTACTAGTGTCTATAATGGATAGGTACTAGTGTCTATAATGGATAGGTACTAGTGCCTATAATGGATAGGTACTAGTGCCCATAATGGATAGGTACACAGTAAAATCAGCAGTGTAATATTTGCAGTGTTAAAAGTTATTAATTCCCAAAGAGTTGAATTAACAATCTACTGTGTTAAACAGCACTCATGTTCAGTGTTGTTATATGGTGTAATTTCACTTTTACACTGAAAGTGCAGAATAAAAAACCCGCCGAATAGTCTGGACTCCGCCCCTCAATGACTGCTGTCTCGCAAAGCGAGGACGCCATTTTTTCTTCATGCGACCGAGACGGTAAGTTGTATTGCTTTTCTTTTTATAAAATTACACGGGAAAAAAAAAATTGTTGATAATTTTACTCAAGATATGATTGGTGGTGAACACATTTCGAAATTACTAACTGCGAGTGTTTTTGTCAGGTTTAACGTTACAGTGCTAAGTTCGTGAGGTGCAGAGATGTAACATTAGCCTACAGACTGGCATAAAGTTGGCTTGACGTTGGACGTTCGACATTCGCATATTTAGGGACCGTCTCTAAAGTTACATGCGTTATTGGTATACACTTTTCTAACTTCAATAGCATTTGAGCAGAATGACTTACAGTCATAAAAACAACTGTAAACTGTTCATCTAGGTGTCAACTATAATGCACACCTTTTACATTTTTGATATTTATTAAAATCTACTGTAAATCATATGTAAAAAATTATATTTTTCACTACAAAATGGGCTCAAACGCAAGTTTAAAGCTCAATAGCTTTTGAGGAGAATGACTTACAGTAATAACACAAACTGTAAACTGTTCATCTACAGCGGGGAAAATAAGTATTTGACACATCAGCATTTTTATCAGTAAGGGGATTTCTAAGTGGGCTATTGACACAAAATTTCCACCAGATGTAGCCATCAAGCCAAATATTGAATTCATACAAAGAAATCAGAACATTTAAGTATACAAGTTGAGTCATAATAAATAAAGTAAAATGACACAGGGAATAAGTATTGAACACATGAAGATAACAAGGTGCAAAATGGCATAGAAAGCAAGGAGATCACCTGAAATCTGTCAGTATTGAGAGAGAACCCCTGCCCCCTATCAGTACTAATTGATATCAGCTGCTTTAGTCCTAATTGATGGCCTATAAAGGCTTCTCATTACCTAGGAGGCACACAGGAAAGACTTCATGATGGGTAAAAGCAAAGAACTCTCTGTAGATCTTCGTAATCTTATCGTTGAAAAGCATTTTGATGGGAATGGTTACAGGCGCATTTCCAGAATGCTGAATGTTCCTGTGAGCACTGTGGGGGCCATTATCCGGAAATGGAAAGAGCATCAGTTCACCATAAACCGGCCACGATCAGGTGCTCCACGTAAGATCCCTGTCCGAGGAGTCCAAAGAATAATCAGGAGAGTTCTCCAAGAGCCAAGAACCACTCGGGCAGAACTTCAGGAAGACCTTGCATCAGCAGGTACTGTTGTTTCAAAGAAAACTATAAGCAATGCACTGAACCGCCATGGCATCCATGCACGCTCACCACGCAAGACTCCATTGCTGAACAAAAAGCATGTTGAGGCTCGGTTAAAGTTTGCGAAAGAGCATTTGGAGAAGCCTGTGGATTATTGGGAGACTAGATGAAAGCAAAATTGAACTTTTTGGCAGTCATTCTACACACCATGTTTGGAGAAGAAATGGCACTGCCCACCACCCCAAGAACACCATACCAACAGTTAAGTTTGGGGGTGGAAGCATCATGGTTTGGGGCTGCTTTTCAGCAAGGGGTACTGGCAGACTTCATATTATTGAAGGCAGGATGAATGGAGAAATGTACCGGGACATTCTGGATAAAAATCTACTGCCATCTACCAGAAAGCTGAAAATGAAAAGAGGGTGGACATTTCAGCAAGACAATGATCCCAAACACAAGGCCAAGGACACAATGAAGTGGTTTCAAAGAAAGAAAATCAAGCTGCTTGAATGGCCCAGTCAATCACCTAACCTAAATCCCATAGAAAATCTATGGAGAGAACTGAAGATCAAAGTTCATAAAAGAGGCCCAAGGAACCTTCAAAGATTTAAAGACCATTTGTGTGGAAGAATGGGCCAGAATCACTCCTGAGCAATGCAGACGACTGGTCTCTCCATACAAGAGGCGTCTAGAAGCTGTAATCACCAACAAAGGCTTTTCTACAAAGTATTAAATTAAGTGTTCAATACTTATTCCCTGTGTCATTTTACTTTATTTATTATGACTCAACTTGTATACTTAAATGTTCTGATTTCTTTGTATGAATTCAATATTTGGCTTGATGGCTACATCTGGTGGAAATTTTGTGTCAATAGCCCACTTAGAAATCCCCTTACTGATAAAAATGCTGATGTGTCAAATACTTATTTTCCCCGCTGTATGTGTCAACTATAATGCACACCTTTTACATTTTTGATATTTATTAAAATCTACTGTAAATAATTTGTTAAATATTGCTATTTTTCACATAAAAATGGTCTTAAATGCAAATTTAAAGCTCAATAGCATTTGAGCAGAATGACTTCGTCATAACACAAACTGTAAACTGTTCATCTAGGTGTCAACTATAATGCACACCTTTTACATTTTTGATCTTTATTAAAATCTACTGTAAATAATTTGTTAAAATTGGCTATTTTTCACTACAAAATGGACTCAAACGCAAATTTAAAGCTCAATAGCTTTTGAGCAGAATTACTTACAGTCATAAAAACAACTGTAAACTGTTCATCTAGGTGTAAACTATAATGCACACCTTTTACATTTTTTATATTTATTAAAATCTACTGTAAATCATATCTAAAAATGCTATTTTTCACATAAAGATGGTCTCAAATTTAAATTTAAAGCTCAATAGCTTTTGAGGAGAATGACTTACAGTCATAACACAAACTGTAAACTGTTCATCTAGGTGTCAACTATAATGCACACCTTTTTCATTTTTGATATTTATTAAAATCTACTGTAAATAATTTGTTAAATATTGCTATTTTCACATAAAAATGGTCTTAAATGCAAATTTAAAGCTCAATAGCATTTGAGCAGAATGACTTAGTCATAAAAACAACTGTAAACTGTTCATCTAGGTGTAAACTATAATGCACACCTTTTACATTTTTGATATTTATTAAAATCCACTGTAAATCATATCTAAAAAATTATATTTTTCACATAAAAATGGTCTCAAATGCAAATTTAAAGCTCAATAGCATTTGAGCAGAATTACTTAGTCATAAAAACAACTGTAAACTGTTCATCTAGGTGTCAACTATAATGCACACCTTTTACATTTTTGATATTTATTAAAATCTACTGTAAATAATTTGTTAAATATTGCTATTTTTCACATAAAAATGGTCTTAAATGCAAATTTAAAGCTCAATAGCATTTGAGCAGAATGACTTACAGTCATAACACAAACTGTAAACTGTTCATCTAGGTGTCAACTATAATGCACACCTTTTACATTTTTGATATTTATTAAAATCTACTGTAAATAATTTGTTAAAAATTGCTATTTTTCACTACAAAATGGGCTCAAACGCAAATTTAAAGCTCAGTACCTTTTGAGGAGAATGACTTACAGTCATAACACAAACTGTAAACTGTTCATCTAGGTGTCAACTGTAATGCACACCTTTTACATTTTTTATATTTATTAAAATAAACTGTAAATCATATGTACAAATTGCTATTTTTTCACATAAAAATGGTCTTAAATGCAAATTTAAAGCTCAATAGCATTTGAGGAGAATGACTTACAGTCATAAAAACAACTGTAAACTGTTCATCTAGGTGTAAACTATAATGCACACCTTTTACATTTTTGATATTTATTAAAATCTACTGAAAATCATATGTAAAATATTATATTTTTCACTACAAAATGGGCTCAAACGCAAATTTAAAGCTCAATAGCATTTGAGGAGAATGACTTACAGTCATAACACAAACTGTAAACTGTTCATCTAGGTGTAAACTATAATGCACACCTTTTACATTTTTGATATTTATTAAAATCTACTGTAAATCATATCTAAAAAATGCTATTTTTCACATAAAAATGGGCTCAAACGCAAATTTAAAGCTCAATAGCATTTGAGCAGAATGACTTACAGTCATAACACAAACTGTAAACTGTTCATCTAGGTGTCAACAGTAATGCACACCTTTTACATTTTTGATATTTATTAAAATCTACTGTAAATCATATGTAAAATATTATATTTTTCACTTCAAAATGGGCTCAAACGCAAATTTAAAGCTCAATAGTATTTGAGGAGAATGACTTACAGTCATAAAAACAACTGTAAACTGTTCATCTAGGTGTCAACTATAATGCACACCTTTTATATGTTCTGCTCAAATGCTATTGAGCTTTAAATTTGCATTTGAGACCATTTTTATGTGAAAAATAGCAATTTGTACATATGATTTACAGTTTATTTTAATAAATATCAAAAATGTAAAAGGTGTGCATTATAGTTGACACCTAGATGAACAGTTTACAGTTTGTGTTTGACTGTAAGTCATTCTCCTCAAAAGCTATTGAGCTTTAAATTTGCGTTTGAGCCCATTTTGTAGTGAAAAATAGCAATTTGTACATATGATTTACAGTAGATTTTAATAAATATCAAAAATGTAAAAGGTGTGCATTATAGTTGACACCTAGATGAACAGTTTACAGTTTGTGTTATGACTGTAAGTCATTCTCCTCAAATGCTATTGAGCTTTAAATTTGCGTTTGAGTCCATTTTGTAGTGAAAAATAGCCATTTTTAACAAATTATTTACAGTAGATTTTAATAAATATCAAAAATGTAAAAGGTGTGGATTATAGTTGACTGACACCTAGATGAACAGTTTACAGTTTGTGTTATGACTGTACGTCATTCTGCTCAAATGCTATTGAGCTTTAAATTATGGCATATTTTGCATTTGAGCCCATTCAGTGGTGAAAAATAGCAATTTTTACATATGATTTACAGTAGATCTTAATAAATATCAAAAATGTAAAAGGTGTGCATTATAGTTGACACCTAGATGAACAGTTTACAGTTGTTTTTATGACTGTAAGTCATTCTGCTCAAATGCTATTGAGCTTTAAATTATGGCATATTTTGCATTTGAGCCCATTCAGTGGTGAAAAATAGCAATTTTTAACAAATTACTTACAGTAGATTTTAATAAATATCAAAAATGTAAAAGTTGTGCATTATAGTTGACACCTAGATGAACAGTTTACAGTTTGTGTTATGACTGTAAGTCATTCTGCTCAAATGCTATTGAGCTTTAAATTTGCGTTTGAGCCCATTTTTATGTGAAAAATAGCAATTTGTAAATATGATTTACAGTAGATTTTAATAAATATCAAAAATGTAAAAGGTGTGCATTATAGTTGACACCTAGATGAACAGTTTACAGTTTGTGTTATGACTGTAAGTCATTCTCCTCAAATGCTATTGAGCTTTAAATATGCATTTGAGCCCATTCGATAGTGAAAAATAGCATTTTTTAGATATGATTTACAGTAGATTTTAATAAATATCAAAAATGTGAAAGGTGTGCATTATAGTTGACACCTAGATGAACAGTTTACAGTTTGTGTTATGACTGTAAGTCATTCTCCTCAAAAGCTATTGAGCTTTAAATTTGCGTTTGAGCCCATTTTGTAGTGAAAAATATAATATTTTACATATGATTTACAGTTTATTTTAATAAATATCAAAAATGTAAAAGGAGTGCATTATAGTTGACACCTAGTTGAACAGTTTGCAGTTTGTGTTATGACTGTAAGTCATTCTCCTCAAATGCTATTGAGCTTTAAATTTGCGTTTGAGACCATTTTTACGTGAAAAATAGCATTTTTTAGATATGATTTACAGTAGATTTTAATAAATATCAAAAATGTGAAAGGTGTGCATTATAGTTGACACCTAGATGAACAGTTTACAGTTATTTTTATGACTGTAAGTCATTCTCCTCAAAAGGTACTGAGCTTTAAATTTGCGTTTGAGCCCATTTTGTAGTGAAAAATAACATTTTTTAGATGTGATTTACAGTAGATTTTAATAAATATCAAAAATGTAAAAGGTGTGCATTATATTTTACACCTAGATGAACAGTTTACAGTTTGTTTTTATGACTGTAAGTCATTCTCCTCAAATGCTATTGAGCTTTAAATTTGCATTTAATACCATTTTTATGTGAAAAATAGCAATTTGTACATATGATTTACAGATTATTTTAATAAATATCAAAAATGTAAAAGGTGTGCATTATAGTTGACACCTAGATGAACAGTTTACAGTTTGTGTTATGACTGTAAGTAATTCTGCTCAAATGCTATTGAGCTTTAAATTTGCGTTTGAGTCCATTTTGTAGTGAAAAATAGCCATTTTTAACAAATTATTTACAGTAGATTTTAATAAATATCAAAAATGTAAAAGGTGTGCATTATAGTTGACACCTAGATGAACAGTTTACAGTTTGTTTTTATTACTGTAAGTCATTCTCCTCAAATGCTATTGTGCTTTAAATTTGCGTTTGAGCACATTTTGTAGTGAAAAATATAATATTTTACATATGATTTACAGTTTATTTTAATAAATATCAAAAATGTAAAAGGAGTGCATTATAGTTGACACCTAGTTGAACAGTTTGCAGTTTGTGTTATGACTGTAAGTCATTCTCCTCAAATGCTATTGAGCTTTAAATTTGCGTTTGAGACCATTTTTACGTGAAAAATAGCAATTTTTTAGATATGATTTACAGTAGATTTTAATAAATATCAAAAATGTGAAAGGTGTGCATTATAGTTGACACCTAGATGAACAGTTTACAGTTATTTTTATGACTGTAAGTCATTCTCCTCAAATGCTATTGAGCTTTAAATTTGCGTTTGAGCCCATTTTGTAGTGAAAAATAGCAATTTTTAACAAATTATTTACAGTAGATTTTAATAAATATCAAAAATGTAAAAGGTGTGCATTATGGTTGACACCTAGATGAACAGTTTACAGTTTGTGTTATGACTAAGTCATTCTCCTCAAATGCTATTGAGCTTTAAATTTGCATTTGAGACCATTTTTTATGAGAAAAATAGCATTTTTTTACATATGATTTACAGTAGATTTTAATAAATATCAAAAATGTAAAAGGTGTGCATTATAGTTTACACCTAGATGAACAGTTTACAGTTGTTTTTATGACTGTAAGTAATTCTGCTCAAATGCTATTGAGCTTTTAATTTGCGTTTGAGTCCATTTTGTAGTGAAAAATAGCCATTTTTAACAAATTATTTACAGTTTATTTTAATAAATATCAAAAATGTAAAAGGTGTGCATTATAGTTGACACCTAGATGAACAGTTTACAGTTTGTGTTATGACTAAGTCATTCTCCTCAAATGCTATTGAGCTTTAAATTTGCGTTTGAACCCATCTTGTAGTGAAAAATAGCAATTTGTACATATGATTTACAGTAGATTTTAATAAATATCAAAAATGTAAAAGGTGTGCATTATAGTTGACACCTAGATGAACAGTTTACAGTTATTTTTATGACTGTAAGTCATTCTCCTCAAATGCTATTGAGCTTTAAATTTGCATTTAATACCATTTTTATGTGAAAAATAGCAATTTGTACATATGATTTACAGATTATTTTAATAAATATCAAAAATGTAAAAGGTGTGCATTATAGTTGACACCTAGATGAACAGTTTACAGTTTGTGTTATGACTGTAAGTAATTCTGCTCAAATGCTATTGAGCTTTAAATTTGCGTTAGAGTCCATTTTGTAGTGAAAAATAGCCATTTTTAACAAATTATTTACAGTTTATTTTAATAAATATCAAAAATGTAAAAGGAGTGCATTATAGTTGACACCTAGATGAACAGTTTACAGTTTGTGTTATGACTAAGTCATTCTCCTCAAATGCTATTGTGCTTTAAATTTGCGTTTGAGCACATTTTGTAGTGAAAAATATATTTTACATATGATTTACAGTTTATTTTAATAAATATCAAAAATGTAAAAGGAGTGCATTATAGTTGACACCTAGTTGAACAGTTTGCAGTTTGTGTTATGACTGTAAGTCATTCTCCTCAAATGCTATTGAGCTTTAAATTTGCGTTTGAGACCATTTTTACGTGAAAAATAGCATTTTTTAGATATGATTTACAGTAGATTTTAATAAATATCAAAAATGTGAAAGGTGTGCATTATAGTTGACACCTAGATGAACAGTTTACAGTTATTTTTATGACTGTAAGTCATTCTCCTCAAATGCTATTGAGCTTTAAATTTGCGTTTGAGCCCATTTTGTAGTGAAAAATAGCAATTTTTAACAAAATATTTACAGTAGATTTTAATAAATATCAAAAATGTAAAAGGTGTGCATTATAGTTGACACCTAGATGAACAGTTTACAGTTTGTGTTATGACTAAGTCATTCTCCTCAAATGCTACTGAGCTTTAAATTTGCATTTGAGACCATTTTTTATGAGAAAAATAGCATTTTTTTTACATATGATTTACAGTAGATTTTAATAAATATCAAAAATGTAAAAGGTGTGCATTATAGTTTACACCTAGATGAACAGTTTACAGTTGTTTTTATGACTGTAAGTAATTCTGCTCAAATGCTATTGAGCTTTAAATTTGCGTTTGAGTCCATTTTGTAGTGAAAAATAGCCATTTTTAACAAATTATTTACAGTTTATTTTAATAAATATCAAAAATGTAAAAGGTGTGCATTATAGTTGACACGTAGATGATCAGTTTACAGTTTGTGTTATGACTGTAAGTCATTCTCCTCAAATGCTATTGAGCTTTAAATTTGCGTTTGAGCCCATTTTGTAGTGAAAAATAGCAATTTTTAACAAATTATTTACAGTAGATTTTAATAAATATCAAAAATGTAAAAGGTGTGCATTATAGTTGACTGACACCTAGATGAACAGTTTACAGTTTGTGTTATGACTAAGTCATTCTCCTCAAATGCTATTGAGCTTTAAATATGCATTTGAGCCCATTCGATAGTGAAAAATAGCATTTTTTACATATGATTTACAGTAGATTTTAATAAATATCAAAAATGTAAAAGGTGTGCATTATAGTTTACACCTAGATGAACAGTTTACAGTTGTTTTTATGACTGTAAGTAATTCTGCTCAAATGCTATTGAGCTTTAAATTTGCGTTTGAGTCCATTTTGTAGTGAAAAATAGCCATTTTTAACAAATTATTTACAGTTTATTTTAATAAATATCAAAAATGTAAAAGGTGTGCATTATAGTTGACACCTAGATGAACAGTTTACAGTTTGTGTTATGACTTAAGTCATTCTCCTCAAATGCTATTGAGCTTTAAATTTGCGTTTGAGCCCATTTTGTAGTGAAAAATAGCAATTTTTAACAAATTATTTACAGTAGATTTTAATAAATATCAAAAATGTAAAAGGTGTGCATTATAGTTGACACCTAGATGAACAGTTTACAGTTTGTGTTATGACTAAGTCATTCTCCTCAAATGCTATTGAGCTTTAAATATGCATTTGAGCCCATTCGATAGTGAAAAATAGCATTTTTTACATATGATTTACAGTAGATTTTAATAAATATCAAAAATGTAAAAGGTGTGCATTATAGTTTACACCTAGATGAACAGTTTACAGTTGTTTTTATGACTGTAAGTCATTCTCCTCAAATGCTATTGAGCTTTAAATTTGCGTTTGAGTCCATTTTGTAATGAAAAATAGCCATTTTTAACAAATTATTTACAGTAGATTTTAATAAATATCAAAAATGTAAAAGGTGTGCATTATAGTTGACACCTAGATGAACAGTTTACAGTTTGTGTTATGACTGTAAGTCATTCTCCTCAAATGCTATTGAGCTTTAAATTTGCGTTTGAGCCCATTTTGTAGTGAAAAATAGCAATTTTTAACAAATTATTTACAGTAGATTTTAATAAATATCAAAAATGTAAAAGGTGTGCATTATAGTTGACACCTAGATGAACAGTTTACAGTTTGTGTTATGACTAAGTCATTCTCCTCAAATGCTATTGAGCTTTAAATTTGCATTTGAGCCCATTTTGTAGTGAAAAATAGCATTTTTTACATATGATTTACAGTAGATTTTAATAAATATCAAAAATGTAAAAGGTGTGCATTATAGTTTACACCTAGATGAACAGTTTACAGTTGTTTTTATGACTGTAAGTAATTCTGCTCAAATGCTATTGAGCTTTAAATTTGCGTTAGAGTCCATTTTGTAGTGAAAAATAGCCATTTTTAACAAATTATTTACAGTTTATTTTAATAAATATCAAAAATGTAAAAGGTGTGCATTATAGTTGACACCTAGATGAACAGTTTACAGTTTGTGTTATGACTAAGTCATTCTCCTCAAATGCTATTGAGCTTTAAATTTGCGTTTGAGCCCATTTTGTATGAGAAAAATAGCATTTTTTTACATATGATTTACAGTAGATTTTAATAAATATCAAAAATGTAAAAGGTGTGCATTATAGTTTACACCTAGATGAACAGTTTACAGTTGTTTTTATGACTGTAAGTAATTCTGCTCAAATGCTATTGAGCTTTAAATTTGCGTTTGAGTCTATTTTGTAGTGAAAAATAGCCATTTTTAACAAATTATTTACTGTTTATTTTAATAAATATCAAAAATGTAAAAGGTGTGCATTATAGTTGACACGTAGATGAACAGTTTACAGTTGTTTTTATGACTGTAAGTCATTCTCCTCAAATGCTATTGAGCTTTAAATTTGCGTTTGAGCCCATTTTGTAGTGAAAAATAGCAATTTGTACATATGATTTACAGTAGATTTTAATAAATATCAAAAATGTAAAAGGTGTGCATTATAGTTTAGGCCTACACCTAGATGAACAGTTTACAGTTTGTTTTTATGACTGTAAGTCATTCTCCTCAAATGCTATTGAGCTTTAAATTTGCGTTTGAGCCCATTTTGTAGTGAAAAATATCAATTATTTTACATATGATTTACAGTTATATTTTAATAAATATCAAAAATGTAAAAGGTGTGCATTATAGTTGACACCTAGATGAACAGTTTACAGTTTGTGTTATGACTGTAAGTCATTCTCCTCAAATGCTATTGAGCTTTAAATTTGCATTTGAGACCATTTTTATGTGAAAAATAGCATTTTTTTTTACATATGATTTACAGTTTATTTTAATAAATATCAAAAATGTTAAAGGTGTGCATTATAGTTTACACCTAGATGAACAGTTTACAGTTGTTTTTATGACTGTAAGTCATTCTCCTCAAATGCTATTGAGCTTTAAATTTGCATTTGAGCCCATTCGGTAGTGAAAAATAGCATTTTTTTTTTTACATATGATTTACAGTAGATTTTAAGAAATACTCAAAAATGTAAAAGGTGTGCATTATCAGTTGACACCTAAAAAGATGTACAGTTTACAGTTGTTTTTATGACTGTAAGCTCATTTCTGCTCAAATGCTATTGAAGTTAGAAAAGTGTATACCAATTACGCACTGTAACTTTAGAGACGGTCCCTAAATATGCGAATATCGAACGTCCAATCGTCAAGCCAACTTTATGCCAGTAGCCTACAGAAGTGTGAAAGTTTCTCATGCACGGTTCAATTACCTGAAAAAAGGTTGATTTTACGTGTAAAATATATTTTTTTGTAAACATTTAATGCACGTTACAATTTCTGTTATATAACATTATATTCGTTGACAGATCCTCTCGCCTCCATTCCCGCCGAGGCCTGGTCTTACTACGAGTCTGAAGCAGCCACATTTGGGCGGTTTTCTACTCAGAAGAGATAATTCATCAAACGGTAAATTTATGTGTTTTTGAAAGCATTAAGTGTGGCATTACGCTGTTTCTATGCTTTGAAACGGTAATAGTGGGACT
>JALXFT010000268.1:5000-16576 GCA_023376895.1 Aspiorhynchus laticeps
TATTGTCTGGACTGATCATAAGAACCTCGAGTATATTAGATCCGCTAAACGTCTTAACTCCAGGCAGGCTCGGTGGGCACTTTTTTTCGGCCGTTTTGATTTTTCTCTTTCCTACCGTCCGGGTTCCAAAAACATCAAACCCGATGTGTTATCTCGTATTTTTGATCATTCCGAGCACCTGTCCACTCCCGAGTGTATTATAACTGAGAGACTCGTGGTCTCTACACTCACATGGCAGGTGCCCACCGGGTCGGTTATTTGTGCCGGAGAGATTACGGTCCGACTTTATTCGGTGGGGTCACTGTTCCAATGTGGCTTGTCATCCAGGAGTGAATCGTACCAGCTTTCTTGTTAAACAGCGATTCTGGTGGCGTTCCATGGCTCGTGACATCCGAGATTTTGTTTTGGCCTGCTCAGTTTGTGCTCGTGGTAGACTTCCAATCGACCCCTGGAAGGGTTACTTCAACCGCTGTCTGTCCCTTCGAGACCCTGGTCCCACATTGCGCTCGATTTCGTCACTGCCCTCCCGCCTTCCCAGGGCAATACGGTCATTTTGACCGTAGTGGACCGGTTCTCGAAGGCGGCCCATTTCATTCCCATACCCAAATTACCCTCTGCCAAGGAGACAGCGGTTACTGTCGCTGATCACGTCTTTCGCATTCATGGCCTCCCGATGGACGTGGTCTCCGACAGGGGACCCCAATTTGTTACCAAATTTTGGAAAGAGTTCTGCCGTTTACTGGGGGCGAGTGTCAGTCTGTCCTCTGGTTTTCATCCTCAGAGCAACGGCCAAACGGAGCGGGCCAACCAGGACCTTGAGAGAGTGTTACGATGTTTGGTCACTCAGAATCCCGCCTCCTGGAGCCAGCACCTCTCATGGGTTGAGTACGCTCATAACTCGTTACCAGTGTCGTCCACGGGCCTCTCGCCTTTTGAGTGTAGTTTAGGTTACCAGCCACCTATTTTTCCTAGTCTGGAATCCTAAGTCGCGGTCCCCTCTGCCCACGCCTTCGTCCAGAAGTGCCGTCACACTTGGAGAAGAGCCCGTGAGACTCTCCTCCGAGTGGGAGCGCACACTAAGGCTCAGGCCGATCGCCACCGGTCGAAGCCTCCCATATACGTCGTTGGTCAAAAAGTGTGGCTTTCTTATAAGAACATTCCGCTCCGCTCCGTCTGTAATAAACTTGCTCCCAAATTCATTGGCCCGTTTCCTGTCACCAAAATCCTTAGTCCGGTGGCAGTCCGCCTCAAACTTTCTCCAGCGTACAGGAGAATTCATCCCGTGTTTCATGTCTCTAAATTAAAGCCCGTTTTTCGTTCACCCCTTAATCCGCCTGCTCCGGTTCCTCCACCGCCGCGTCTCGTAGACGGGGTACCAACGTATTCGGTCAATCGTATCAGGGCTCGCAAAATTTCAAAATCCCTGGTAGCCCTTCGGGCAGGTACTCTTCAGATTTTGGTAGCCCGGAAATTAATTTAACTTGCCCAAATAAAAAAAAAAAAGACCTTTATAATACTTTTTTATTTTATTTTATTTTATATATATATATATATATATATATATATATATATATATATATATATATATATATATATATATATATATATAAATATAAATATATATATATAAAATCAGACAGGAGTTTCAAGCAATCAAAAATATTTTCAATAGACAAATATGAAGTAAGGAATTTTATTTCACTATTTACAGGGTATCTGCAGAATTTTTTAAAATAAATTTAAGGCAATTTATGACCCATTTTAAGAGCTGCACAAGTAAAATGAACACAGTGCGAGCCGGGTTGGACAATGTCTATGGTAACAGAGTATTGAGCCATAAAATTACATGATTTACAGTTCAGAAACAGGTTTTCACAAAAATCTTATACAACAGCATTTCAGCCTTTAGACCATTTTTATGAAAAGGGATAAATCAAGCATATAAATTGTTAATTTAAAACGTATAAATATTACTGTCTTAATTGTTTAGAAGGCACATTAACTTCTTTCTCATTGAGAACTCGGTGTTTGCGGAGTTGATATTTGCATTGATCTGACCATAAATGGCATTCATTCTCTGCCATGAGGTGGCGCTTTAGGAGCGCTGAAATATTGCGGTTTCCCCGGTAACGATTGGACACAAAGCAGCTCCGCGCTCATAAAAGCTTAATCAGGAATTATAGATAAAATGAAATTAAATTGCCAACGACACGTTTCTGAGGACAGTCGGTTGCCTTCAGATGCATTCAAATAAAGACATCCGCGCTGCGTTTTGACTTGAAAAGTTCAGCTCATATGTATTCAATGACATCATTGCCTTTTGAAGTTGAATCCAGTCTCGTGACTCTTGTCTTTCCGTCCCCAACTGTAGAACTCTTGAAAATATAATTACATTTCTTATACCATTTAACGTATTTAAAACTTTTTATGGCCTTAAGTTTGATACAACTCACTTTAGCAGTTTTTAAGAACCCGCGGGGAGGTAGCCCGTCGGGCAGGGCAGTCATACATTTTGGTAGCCCGACTGGAAAACACAATAGCCCCGGGACGTCGGGCTAGCGATTTTGCGAGCCCTGCGTATTCTGGACTCGAGGAGGGGACGCGGATTCCAGTATTTGGTGGACTGGGAAGGTTACGGTCCGGAGGAGATAAGTTGGGTTCCTGCCAGGGACATTCTGGATCACTCCCTTAGTGATGATTACAATCAACGGGTAAGGTTGGCTGGGAGCGCCAGGGGGCGCTCCTAGGAGGAGGGGTACTGTCACGGTTCATAGAGTCACTGTCTCATCCTTGCTTGTCAGTGTTGTGTTCTGCGTGAGTGGGTGTGTTCGAGCTCGTTATTACGGGTTGATCAGCCCAAGCTGTGGCTCATCACTGGGGCTATTTAAGATCAGCTAACGCTCCTCTCATTGTCAGATCCTCAGAGATTCTCTGTGTTCCTGTCCTGCTTCTCGTTCTGTCTCCTGGTGTGTTCCGGTCTCTACCCTGGCTTCGGAGGATTCTTCTGTTGGATTTGGCTGCCCATTGCGTCCCTGCGCCCATCTTCCATCCACGCTGTGCACGAGCTCTGAACCTACCAGTGACTTTGTTTGTTCTCTCAATAAACTGTTGTATATCTGCAATTGAATCCTTTCTCTTGATTTCATGACAAGACCAGACATATTTTAAGCAGGAAAAAGTCAGATGGACAGAAGGTTCCTGTTACTTTGATGGAATTCACTAGGTTCCTTGAACCTTTTAAAGAAGTCTTCTTTGAGCTTTTCTGTTTGACAAAAATAGCTGTTGTGCTACCGGTGAGTAGTGCCTCATGTGAGTGCAGTTTCTCTACACTGAAACTTGTTAAAAACTCATTTTCGCCCCACTATGTCAGACAGTAGACCAAGTAATTTGGCAGTACTTAGTATTGAGTCTGAGTGTTCAAAAGCTCCAGACCTGGATGCTTTCATAAAACGGTTTTCTGCACAGCATGGTAACCGCCGAATTCAGCTCTTCTGATTTACTGTATAGAGAGTGAGTGAACAGCTGCTGATTTCCATGTTTGACTATTTGTATGACTTATGTAACTAGTTTCGTAATTTTCAGTTACAATTGAAAATTATATCTTCTGCATTGTGTTTTTATCTTACAGACTTCATGTATTTCTTTTAGGGCTCAGTATTTCCTGGAATTTTTCCAAAAAGGCATTGTTTAATTTTTTTTTAATCCACATGTTATTGATTCCTGACCTTACTTTTGAAGAAATATGAACAAAAAATAAATCTGTACACTTAAACAAAAAATGAATTCATACACCATAGACACCTTGTGTACAAATTTAGTAAACAAGTCATTTTATTTGTGTACTGCTTTTTGTTTTGTCAAGAAAGAAAGAAAAAAACTCCATACGGTCATTAGATAGCAGAGGAAAATTGAGAGGAACCAAGTGGATTCTGCTCACTATGTACATTGCATTGAGTGTGATAAAAGCTCCATAATATATGTTTAACCTCTTAACCTGCGCCCCTATTTTTGAGCATTTTGTGAAAAACGACATAACCAAATAAAAATGTCTGTAGCTCTTGAACCCTAAGGTCTATATTTAAAAATCTGGTATTGTTTGAAACTAGACTGTTGAACCTTTGTTACTCTGGAGTCATAATAACTCAAAACTAGTATAGCAACAGAGTAAAACAAGGTAAAATATACATGAAAGTGACTTGCGATATCTTTGAATGAAATTCACTAAGGGAAAAATGGATGAGACTTTGATGCCAAAGGCCTGAAAACACCATAAAGATAAAGCTGAATATCTGACCATGTTTTGACTCAAATTTGAGGATGATACTCCCAAAAATGTAGTTTCTGTAAGCTTTTATTTAAAAAAAAGTCTAGGCGTCCTTTCAAAAAAGCCATTTGGAGACTCCAAATGGACACCTGGTAACAAAATGTGCAAATGAGTCAAAACTACATAATACATATATGTATATCAATTCAAGAACTGCTATGCCCACCAAAACACACAATAAAAATCTATTTCTGAACAGCATTTGTAGTGCTGACTCATTTGGTCATTTGGTTACCAGGTCTCCAAATGGCATTTTTGAAAAAAACGCCTAATTTTTCATGAAATAAAACATTTTTTGGGGGTAAAAACTTACAGAAACTACATCTTTATGGTATTTAATTTCAAGAAAAGCTTTGGAAAAGTCATTTGGATCTTTTATTTCAAGAAAAGTCTAGGAATCCTTTCAAAAAGGCTATTTAGAGACTCCATATGACACTGTATACTACATATACGTATATCAATTCAGAACTGCTCTACCAATGAAACCACATAAAAACACAAAACTATTTCAGAATTTGAACAGTCTTTATTTTGAACAATTCTAATAATGAAAACAGTGATCCAAAACAGATTTGATCATTTTTTGAACTAATGAAAACACAAAACATGCAAAATACACTGTTTTTACAACAGTTGTAAAAAAAAAAAAAAAATGATCTGCTAAATATTATGAGTATTGCTATTTCACTAATATAGTAATATATTACTATATTACTAAATAATGTTAATGAAAAACTAAAGCAACTATTTACAGTATTTACAGTGTAGGAAGACACTCAAGGCAGTCTCTAAAAAGGTTTGTTCTCTGACCAACTGGACACACCAAACCCACTGAAAGACAGGAAAGAGTGAGAAAGTGTGTAAGCAAAACAAATCAAACTTGCAACACTGTTTACATGTTGTAGACACACACACACACGAACGAACGAACGAACGAACGAACGCGCACACACACACACACACACACACACACAACGAACGAACGAACACACAGACAGACAGACAGACAGACAGACAGACAGACAGACAGACACACACACACACACACACACACACACACACACACACACACACACACACACACACACACACACACACGTACATAACTCATGTAGCCCCCTCATATTATCCCTCTCCGTTGTCGTTTTTAGACTCTAAAACAGCTAACATGAAACAAAAGCTGCAAATACATGATAAACATACATAAACATTCAAGAGAACGGTGTTGAAACTTACGTGCTAATGCTATCCCTGCTTGCCATGCATCTGAACGGGTCTTTGTTGCTCTCTTCTCTGCTGATTCTCACTACGTCCTCCAAAACACGATCAAACGACACAAAAACTCTTCTCAAGTCGATGATCCATGATGGAGAGACTCAGATTGAAGCTTTGGAGAGAATCCGCTCGCTGATAAACACTCGTGCAGCGCCGCGACGCCATTGTGTGTACGCAGTGCGTAAATCCGAGAGCGCACACACATCGCTCCGGGGTATTTTGTAAACATGCTTCGCAAATTATGCAAACTGTCAAACACTGTAAACGTCCTTGTGATTGGCTAACACTTCCATCCATCAAAACTTTGCTGGCTAGGCATTGGCTGGCTTCAAAGAGCCAAAATCTGACGTGCGTAGATTGACACCTCGGTAAGCCAGTCAGAGACTCCCTGACTTTTCTGGGTTATAACAAACCCTGTGATTGGTGGAGAGAGACGAGGGAGGGCTGATTTTGCTCGGAAGAGACCATTCTTTGGGAAATACTCGGCGTTTCAAGGCTGGAATACGATATTTCTTCGAAAATGGACGCTATCGATAACTGTAACTCGAATCGCTCATGTAAACAAAGGAGGATATTTCGTTTTTTCCCCTACTTTTTCGTTGTTTTGGATTAAAAAGTTGGATGCATTTTGAAGAGTGGACCCTTCCCTTGAACTGTATGCTGGTGTTTCTTGGAATAGTCCGAGCTGACCAGCGCTTTTTTTGTCACAGAAATTTTACGTTCAGTCAATTTATGACTTCAAAGTGTTATCTGAATTGTTTTTTTAGTTGGCTCAACCTTTAGTGAACTAGTTTTATAGTCCATTCAACTAAATTGTTTTAATTGGTCAAACATTTAGAAGACTACAGCAAGTTATGTCAATTAAAATGTAACCGTTTACTCTGTTTTATATGTTACCACAACTAAGATTTATTATTTGGGCATCATAAGAAATTGCTGGGGAAATACATAAACATATATTTTTATAGTTTAACAAAATTATTAAAAATGATTAACTGGTGTTTATCAATCACTAAAAACACACTTTACAACACATAATAGCCTTTATTTAATAACAATCTCCATTTATAACATTTTTCATACAAACTAAACATACAGTAATGAAGAAAAAAGTCAACAACATCTTGGATGGCCTGACGGTCAGTAAATTAATATGGGATGATATTAGACTCGAAATGATTTATAGATGCACGCACAATTATCCATGGACTGCATAAATTTTATGCATGTATCTTACTAACCACAAACAAATGCCTTTCAATTTGAATCTGTGGAATTCGGGATTAAATGATTGTGCAGCGATTTATACAAATACAGACATGTTTGCGAATACAAATGTTATGTTCTGCATTATATATCATAAATTGCTCATGCAAAAAGGAATCTGTACATTTGCGGATCAGGTGACACGCGTTCATTTATCGACGTCTTGTTCGAGTCAATCTTGTTCGATTCATTTGGATTTTGAGACTTAATTTTCGCAGTTTACAACATTTCACGACCCTCATACACACAACTACCAATGAACAAAGCCCAGTGCAATTCATTAACGCGTACACGATTTGAACAATTCGCAAATGTGCGTCACTACACTGAAACAAATGCTTTTCAATCAGTGTCTGCAGAGTTAAGAATTGCATTAATGTACAGAATTTTGTTCAAATAGAGACATATTTGTGAATACAAATGTTATAGTTTGTATTAAAGTATCATCATTTGTGCATGTAGCGATTAAAATGTGCATGTGTGAATCAGGCGACACGTGTGCATTCATTCACATCTCTTCTGAGTCGATTCTATTTGATTCATTTGAGTTTTGAGACTTTCGTTCCGCCCTTTTAGCCTTGTCCAATCCACACACACACAGCTTACGATCCACACGCAGCTGAGCCTAAGAAAATCAGCGACCACTAGATGGCCCTAGAGACGTGTGCGCAGTACATTGTGTACAGTTTGATGAATATTACATTGTGTTTTCTTTGTTTCTTTCTGGTTTGGCTGATCTCCTCTGCCCATAAATAATAAAGATGTTTTGTCGAACTTTTCCTAACTTAACTTGTCTTAAGACACAGAATAGCTTATATTAATTTTACCAAACAATAAATTTGTGACGATACCTTGTCTTTTTTTTTTGTAATTCAATGGCACACTGGCAGTTATTCCTTCCTCGTATTATTATTATTACTATTATAGTCGCTCATTTAAGCCAATATATTTACACGTTTATATTAAATTAATTAAACTATTTTATTAACTTAAACTATAAGCCTATTGCAATGAGCCTTTTATAAGGCCTATGGCTAAAGGAATGATAATGAATGTCTAGGGGAAAAAATAGCTTGAACGTATTTTATTTACTTATTACTAAACTGTTTTCTGAGTCGGTGTCGGCTGCGAAGATGAAGTAGGGCATCTCATATTTCCGCTGTTCGATCGCGTCATCACGCACTGCATTGCAAACGTTGCAGCCAAATACAGTCAACCAAACATATATACACTATAGAATCTAGTGGTTATCTAGTGGTAATCTAGATAGTGGTTAATTAAAATAGCCCGTGGTTACTACAATCCATGTCGTTCAGCCTGGGCTCGGGTCAAGCACATATTTGCTCGTGAAGACCATGATTTTTTTTTTTTTTTTGGCGGAAAGTACAAAGCATGGTTTGCATTATAGTTTGTAGCATTCAAATTCAAATTTGCCAACATTGTGAATATGGAAACATTTGGATTCGTGCCGATAACATTTTGAGATACTGATGATTTTTGACTTTCATTAGCTGTAAGCTCTCAAAATAAAAAAAATAAGA
Source organism: Aspiorhynchus laticeps (assembly GCA_023376895.1). Lineage (NCBI taxonomy): Eukaryota > Metazoa > Chordata > Actinopteri > Cypriniformes > Cyprinidae > Aspiorhynchus > Aspiorhynchus laticeps. Next base: position 13,407 of record JALXFT010000268.1, read on the forward strand.
AAAAACTTTTGAAGTGTTTTACTTTACATGTAATGAATCTAAAATATCTGAAAGTTTCACTTTTTGAAATAAGTTACAAGAAAAAATGAACTTTTTCACCATATTGTAATTTTCTGAGATGCACCTGTATTATTTATTATGTAAACCGGGCTTTGTACTCCCCCCCCCCCCCCCACCCAAAAAAAAGAAAAAAAAAATCCTGGTCTTCTTCACATGAGCAAATATAAAGTTGTTGTATTTCGAGAAAAGCTGGCTATTTATAATGGGTAATAATAATAATAATAATAATAATAATAATACAAACAATGAATAACTGCCAGCGTGCCACTGAATAACAAAAAAAAAAAAAAAAAGACAAGGTATCGTCACAAATTTATTGTTTGGTAAAATTAATATAAGCTATTCTGTGAGGGGAGCCGTACCGTGGAAGAATACACATGTGGGATCACCCAAAGGGGAATCACTACACACGGGCACCTAGCCCAGCACAAGGGCTGACCTTGGGCAAACACACGAGTGCTGGACCTGGCGTCTGGCGCTCCGCCACGCCTGACTGCCGAGGGTGCGGGAGGAACTCCAACAGGGTTCGCCGTGGGGAACTGAACTGAGAAGCAACAAAAGCGCACGTATCCGGTCCGTAGAGGGAATGGCGCAGCAAGCGTGATTGACACCGAGCAGTGTCCCAGTGTTACTGGCCACCTGAGCCAAGTACACGGGAGGACATGGGCTCTACACGGAGATTGTAAAATCTCGCAAACGTGTTAGGTGCCGCCCAGCCTGCAGCTCTACAAATGTCTGCTATTGAGGCGCCCCGCGCCAATGCCCAAGAGGAAGCAACCCCTCTTGTAGAGTGTGCTCTCACACCAAGCGGGCACGGTAAGCGCCGGGCCTGATAGGCCAAGACTATAGCCTCCACTATCCAGTGGGCAAGTCTCTGTTTGGAGACAGCCTTTCCCTTCTGCTGTCCTCCGAAGCAGACAAAGAACTGGTCTGAGATCCTGAAGCTCTGCGTGCGATCCACGTAAGGCGCGGACAGGACAGAGCAGAGCAATGGCTGGGTCTGCCTCCTCCCGGAGCAGCACTTGCAAGTTCACCACCTGATCCCTAAAGGGCGTGGTGGGAACTTTGGGCACATATCCAGGCCGGGGTCTCAGGACAACGTGAGAGTCAGCCGGCCCGAATTCTAGGCACGAATCGTCGACCGAAAATGCCTGCAGGTCCCCCACCCTCTTGACCGAGGCCAATGCAGTGAGGAGCACTGTCTTTAACGACAGAAACTTAAGCTCTACTGACTGCAGAGGCTCGAAGGGCTCCTCCTTCAAGGCCGTCAGGACCGAGGGGAGATCCCAAGAGGGTACCAGATGAGGGCGCGGAGGATTTAACCTCCTCGCCCCTCTGAGGAACCTGACGATCAAGTCGTGCTTCCCCACAGACTTAACGTCTACTGCATCGTGATGTGCGGCAATAGCGGCGACATACACTTTGAGGGTGGAGGGAGACAGCCTTCGCTCCAACCCATCTTGCAGAAAAGAGAGCACGACCGCGATCGGGCATCTCCGGGGGTCTTCCCGGCGGGAAGGACACCAATTGACGAACAGGTTCCACTTCAGCCTGTAAGCGTGTCTTGTAGACGGGGCTCTAGCTGAAGTGATGGTGTTTACTACCGATGGAGGTAGCCCATCTAGAACCGCCGCGTCCCGTCCAAGGACCATACGTGGAGATTCCACAAGTCTGGAAGCGGGTGCCAGAGGGTGCCCCCTCTCTGAGAAAGGAGATCCCTCCTCAGAGGAATTTGCCAAGGAGGGGCTGTCGCGAGGAGCATCAGTTCTGGGAACCAAGTCCGATTGGGCCAGTATGGCGCCACCAAGAGGACCTGCTCCTCATCCTCTCTGACCTTGCACAGGATCTGTGCGAGAAGGCTCACTGGGGGAAACGCATATGTGCGTAGGCCCCGAGGCCAGCTGTGTGCCAGCGCGTCCGTGCCGAGGGTCCCCTCGGACAGGGAGTAAAACAGCTGGCAGTGGAACGTGTCCGGGGAGGCAAACAGGTCTACCTGAGCGTCCCCGAAGCGTCTCCAAATCAGCTGGACTACCTCGGGGTGGAGTCGCCATTCTCTCGGAAGGGCGGGCTGACGTGAGAGCTCGTCGGCTGCACGATTGAGCTCACCAGGGATATGAACGGCGCGAAGCGACCTCAGATGCTTCTGACTCCAAAGGAGGAGATGGCGGGCGAGTTGCGACAGGCGACGGGAGCGTAGACCACCCTGGTGGTGGATGTATACAACGGTCGCAGTGTTGTCCGTACGGACCAGTACATGCTTGTCATGTAGCAGCCCTTTGAAGCGGCGCAGAGCAAGCCATACTGCTAGCAACTCGAGGCAATTGATATGCCACTGCAACCGGGACCCTGTCCAGAGCCCCGCGGCTGCATGCCCGTTGCACATGGCTCCCCAGCCCATGGCAGAGGCATCTGTTGACACAACAACATGCCTGGATACTTGCCCTAGGGGAACTCCTGCCCGAAGAAAAGCAAGATCCGACCATGGGCCGAAGGTCTGAGGGCAGGACGGGGTAACTGAGACCCGGTACGTGCCGCATCGCCATGCCCATCTCGGGACCCGGTCATGAAGCCAATGCTGAAGCGGTTTCATATGAAGCAATCCGAGCGGCGTGACAGCGGCTGCGGATGCCATATGCCCCAGGAGCCTCTGAAAGTGTTTCAGTGGAACCGCCCTCTTGCACTGGAAAGACTCCAGGCAGTTCAGCATCGACTGAGCACGCCTCACTGAGAGACGTGCTGTGAGGTTGACCGAGTCCAACTCCATGCCGAGAAAAGAGATCCTCTGCACAGGGGAGAGTTTGCTCTTTTAGAAAATGCTCTTTTAGAAAAGTGCTGAAGCGCACAGGGAAGGTCGCGGCGTGACCGCAGTTGGAGAGCTGCAGCACGCCGTCAGAGAAGCAGCAGCACTGGATCGCAACCTCCGCTGACGCGCCGAACAAAAATGTAGCTGTCTGTAGACACTCTCAGAGACTCGCACTGAAAGGCTTGGCTCCGAAGCGAAAAGCTGATGTGCGTTTGCACGCGCCCTCCTTTTATACCCGCGCTGCAGGGCGGGGTGCGCATGGCGAATCACGCACGCCAACTGTCATTGGCTTGTTTTGTTAACACTC
>JALXFT010000269.1:0-80017 GCA_023376895.1 Aspiorhynchus laticeps
GAGAGGATGTGGAAGTGGTTAAAAACCGTTGAGGCCGTGGTTGAGAAGGTAGTGTCATGCGGCTACTGCTGGGAAACTGTCGTTAACTGGGTGTAGAAGTCACTATTTCGCTAAAACAGAGATGAAACAGAGAGGTATAGACCATTCTTTTAGCTGGCCGCTTGTGAGAAACACAGGACGTTCGATTTGAAAAGTTCAAGTATGTGTCTTAAATTGTTGCCTGGAAATGACACATCATGCTCACAAAGACACAGACATGCTTGATTCTCTAACAAATTAAACTGACCCTTTCTACCAACAGGGTACAAAATGAAAAATAATACATAAATTAATTTAAAGTGCTCATTAAAATTAGATGTTTATTCTCATTAAGTCATATACTTTTATTTTCTATTTATTCTATATGCAAATTTTTATTATGACATATGGTTTTAATTGTTGAACAAGGTCAGGAAGGTCAAGACCTCAGGCCAAAATCCTCAGAGAGGGATATACAGGTGCATCTCAATAAATTAGAATGTCGTGGAAAAGTTCATTTATTTCAGTAATTCTACTCAAATTGTGTATCTCAGTGCACACAGACTGAAGTAGTTTAAGTCTTTGGTTCTTTTAATTGTGATGATTTAGGCTCACATTTAACAAAAACCCACCAATTCACTATCTCAACAAATTAGAATACTTCATAAGACCAATAAAAAAAAAAAAAAATTTTTTAGTGAATTGTTGGCCTTCTGGAAAGTATGTTAATTTACTGTATATCTACTCAATACTTGGTAGGGGCTCCTTTTGCTTTAATTACTGCCTCAATTCAGCGTGGCATGGAGGTGATCAGTTTGTGGCACTGCTGAGGTGGTATGGAAGCCCAGGTTTCTTTGACAGTGGCCTTCAGCTCATCTGCATTGTTGCGTCTGGTGTCTCAGAATGAAATCAGCATCTCCATGAAGCTTGTCAGCAGAAGGAAGCATGAAGTGCTCTAAAATTTCCTGGTAGATGGCTGCGTTGACTATGGACTTCAGAAAACACAGTGGACCAACACCAGCAGATGACATGGCAGCCCAAATCATCACTGACTGTGGAAACTTCACACTGGACTTCAAGCAACATGGATTCTGTGCCTCTCCACTCTTCCTCCAGACTCTGGGAACTTGATTTCCAAATGAAATGAAAAATTGACTTTCATCTGAAAAGAAGACTTTGGACCATTGAGCAACAGTCCAGTTCTTTTTCTCCACAGTCCAGGTATGATGCTTCTGATGTTGTCTCTGGTTCAGAAGTGGCTTGGTAGCCCTTTTCCTGAAGACGTCTGAGCGTGGTGACTCTTGATGCACTGACTCCAGCTTCAGTCCACTCCTTGTGAAGCTCTCACAAGTGTTTGAATCAGCTTTGCTTGACAGTATTCTCAAGCTTGCGGTCATCCCTGTTGCTTGTGCACCTTTTTCTACCCAAATTCTTCCTTCCAGTCAACTTTGCATTTAATATGCTTTGATACAGCACTCTGTAAACATCCACACCTTTCAGTAATGACCCTCTGTGACGTACCCTCTTTGTGGAGGGTGTCAGTGTTCGTCTTCTGGATCATTGCCAAGTCAGCAGTCTTCCCCATTATTGTGGTTTCAAAGAACAAGTGATACCCAGAATTTATAGGGATGGTCATTAATTGAAACTCAAATGTAAATATTCTAATATTTTGAGATACTGATTTTTGACTTTCATGAGCTGTAAGCTCTAATCATCAAAATTAAAACAAAAAAACTTTTGAAATGTTTTACTTTACATGCAATGAATCTAAAATATCTGAAAATTTTCTTACAAGAAAAAATGAACTTTTTCACGACATTCTAATTTATTGAGATGCACCTGTAATAGGCATTTGATGTGTTTAAAGGTCTTATTAAGCCTAACTAAATATTATATGTGTTGTTTTATGTTTATCTGCTATTCATGTTATATGAGAGTTTCAACCCTGTTACCTCAGTTTGAGACAGATATTTTAAATACAGTTTAAAATTGTGATTTTGTAATTTTGTAGCAATAAATATTAAATAAAACATGCCATAAGAGTAACATGGATACACATTTAATAAACATAAAAAATAACTGTATCTATTTATTAAAAAAAAACATAATGCCAGAACAGTAACAAGATTGCAAGTAACAGGGTTGCAGATATAGCCTAAAGTAAGCCAGTGTGGCATTCAATGTCGGTTTGTAGTAAATGATAAAATTATAATTCATGTAAATGAAAGAAAAAAGTTTTGCCAAAATCCCCACTTTAAAAGGAGGATACAGACATTTAATGTGTTTAAAACTTTCATTAACTAAATGTGTTTATGTTCTATTCATTTTTATGAGCTTTTGCAACCCTGTTACCACAATTTAAACTCTGATTTGGTGATTTTGTCATTTTGTAATGGTAAATAATAAATAACATAAAATTATTAATTTATTTAAAATAGAACATGCCAGAAAAGTAACAGGGTTTCAAATGTAGCCTAAACTAAGTGAGTTTGGGATCCAATGTTGGTTTGCAGTAACTGATAAAATTATAATTCCAAAGAAAATTTTATACATTTTTATTACAATAATTTGAGTAACAGGGTTGAAAATGTTGAAATTATGCCATTGTACAAACTAAATATTATGTTTTTTTTTTTTAGTTTTTCAACCCTGTTACCACAATTTGAGACATTTTAAATCAAGTTTAAAATTGTGATTTAGTGATTTTGTAATTTTGTATTGATAAAAATTAAATAATCATCAAATTACAAACAAATTACATTTATTTATTTAAACAAATAGGTCAGAACAGTAACAAGGTTGCAAGTAACAGAGATTTACATCTAAAAAAGCATATAAAGTATGCAAGTTTGGGATCCAATGTTAGTGTGTAGAAACTGGTACAAATATATTTCCTAAAAATGAAAGAAACAATATTTTTTGTTACAATAATTTGTAACACTGATGAAAATGATGAGATTATGACAATGTATGATTAAAATAGACCTCTGAGGAGGGTCAGACCAATATCACCACCTTAAGAAGGGGATACAAGCATCTGATGTGAACTTGCTACTTTTCAAGCTAAGCTAATTTTATGTTAGATAACAGTTTAATATCTATTAGTTTTAACAACAAAAACATGCAAATTGTGCCTCTAATTCTTTAAAAAAAGTAATCAGACACCAAAGCATACCGTTTTTGTGGAAAGTACCAAAAAGAAGGAAGTGCCCCGACAATAAATTGATTCATAAATTACACCAAAGATTACCATAAAGCATAAAGTACAGTAGGCGCAAGCTTTTGCACTTTTATTTAAAGATAATTTCACACCTCCACCTTCCTGGTTGCCTCAGGGTTAGTCATATCAAGGAAGGGAAGGTGCTAGCTTGTCTGAGGCGTTGGATAAGCTCATTTGAAGACCATCACAGGCTCACGAATAAAAGTAGGATGACTGCGGAAAGGAGACGATTAAAACGAGAACCGTAAGATACTTCTCTAAACCTGATCTCGACAGGGGGCTATCAGAGAACTCTTAATCCAAAGCTCGGATTGATCCATGACTTTCGATTTTGAAAGCCATTTAAGTGAGAGGGATCATACTGTATAATTAGACCCACGTCCCTCCGTATTCAAAACCACCTCAGGCCTCTCGTTTTAAGCTTAAAATATTGAGGGTAATTGTCCTTTCTCATATATGTTAATCCAGAAACACAGTCCTTAAGTTGCTGATGTCTGATTGATTGATAAGAATTCTCCTCCTCAACGTTTTCTTTCACGCATATCGTTTTTGCATCCACAGTTCTTTGACCTTCCATTGCAGTCGATTTTAAAGGTCAAATGTGTAATTTCTGTAATAATGAATGTTTTTAAACAGGTTACCTTAAAGGCCGTCCGCCGTTGGACGCAAATTGGCGCTTTATATAACTTGTTTCATTTCATGCATGACAAAATTATCCAGACTGAAATTATTTCAGAATAATGAACCATTAATCCTACAAAACCAAACCTGTCTTCTTGAATATGACTTTATTTACTGTGGAACCAGCATTATCTTTCTCTGGGGCAGAGGATGTCATATGAATGCAGGGAGGCTTGTTTGACTCGTGTGTACAAACTCCCCCCTCTTGCTCCTGGGGGTGAGCGATGCATCAGCGGCCGCGCATGGCCTACATGCTCACTCAAGCACACTGCATTGTGGCTCCAACCTTGCCTTTCTGCAACTGTCCTCTTGTATATGTTTTTCGCTTGCTTTTTGCACAACCTACAGGTTTCTTGCCTTTTGTAACGCAACACAGTCAGAGCAGTTACTTGCAGAATTTTTTTGAAGAATTAGAGTGTTCTTAAATGAAAACGGTATTTATAAATTAGTCACACTCTTGCTTTAGTCATAGTAAATTATGCAGAATACTGTATACACTATACAAACTTTGGCTTTTGAGAGCCTAACAGCAAATGGAAACAGCAGTTCTCAGTTAAATTGAATATATAGTTATTGTTATGGCAATAAAATTGTGCTAACTTTTTATCTAATAACACATTTTTATTGCTTTATACATTTTTCATAAAATTTGTATTGTTTTATGTAAAAATACATTACATAAATTAATTAAATGTAATTAATAAAAAAATAACAATTACTACATTAAAACAATATAATTAATGAAACCAAACAAATTTTTATGAAATAAAATAAACTATTATTTTTATAATATTATTGTAAAATATTATAAAATGTTGTTAATCAATGAAATAAACACAATTATAATAAAATATTATATATATATTATTTAAACAAGCAAGCAAACAAACAAACCAACTAACCAACCAACCAATCACTGGGTAAACATACTAAATGACTGTCTAAAGCAATGTTTATGCAGTTTAAATGTCACTGAGAAACTAACATAGTTTTTTATTAATATTTTGAATTTATTGGATTCTTTTTATATAAGTACAAAAAAGTATTTTATTTTATTAATTAATTTATTTTATTTGTTTGAGAAAGTTATTCTTGGAAACTATAGGAAACTGAAATAAATAAATACATTTTTATTATTTAATTATTATTTCCAGCTGATGACGTATGCATAGAATAAGCTCTGGTGAGAATATGCCAGTCTCATGAGAGCCAAGTTTAATTTACAGAAAAGGAAATCCAGTCTCCTCTTGGCTTATATCGAAATCCTCCAACATTTTTCTTTACAAATCCTCATTTTGTACTTGTAATTCGTGACTGGTGTTTTGTTTTCTCCTCTGCACTTCCACGTTTGTCACTTCTCACTGGACCTTACACTACGCCTATCATTTGCTGAAATGCCACTCTCACTCTCTCACTCACTCTCTTGAAAGCAAGTATGACAGTTAGCAGAAGCTAGAGACTATGGTTTATAAAGTTGTAAATATTGATATTTTTATTACTCAAACGCATCAATTTGCTTCAGAAGGCCTTAACCTATTAACCCCTCTGAGCAGTGTGGAGCACTTTTTATGATGGATGGATGCACTTTTTGGGCTTCAAAATCTTGGCCCCCATTCACTGCCATTATACAGATTGGAAGAGCCAGGGTATTTTGAAATAGGCTATAACTCCGACTGCATTTGTCTGAAACAAGAAAGTCAAATACACCTGGATGGCTTGAGGGTGAGTAAATCAGGGAGTAATTTTCATTTTTGGGTGAACTATCCTTCTTAGTAGTACTATCTATAGTAACAATAATCACTATGGTATTTTGGGTGTTAACTAGTATAGGCCTATAGTTACCTTAGGCATAGTTACCTTACTATAGTTATAGTTATAAATGTTTGCAAGGGAGCTTATTGGCCAGTATCATATAGTTTTGTAGGTACAGCGTCTTGTACAACAATGTCTTGTACTGTATGTACAACAATGGTTGAAGGACTTGGAATGAATCATATTTACTCTTTAGATAACATTGCCGTAATTCTCCGTTTGGGAGGCATGACATAACACATCGAATCCGCTAGCTGTTGTCCTTGCCTTGGGTAGGAGATCTTTCTATTTTAACCTCAGGTCTGAGTGACAGCTTAGCCTGTGGCGGAGCTTCATTTTGTACCTGACTCATGTATACTAGAAAACGACCTGCTTTAGCCACGGGCTCAGTTAGCTTAGCTTAGCATACATCCACTGGCTTTGCTAGCAGGTGTAGTTTTCTTCAAATTTGTTCTGTATGTGTTCTGATAATTTTTTTACGAACAGTTAACAGTTCAAGGCCCCCAATTAGTAACAAGTGGTGAATATATTCAAACTTGCATGCTAATCTTACTATATACGTATAAAGTATGTCTAATGTTGCACTACCTTCCTTTTCAGGGTTGACACACTCAAAAATAAAAGGCACAAAGCTGTCACTGGTGTGGTATAGTACAAAAGCTAAAAGGTACATCTTTTTACCTTATTTACCCCTAAACGGTACTTATTAGTATACTGTAAAAGTACATATTAGTACCCTTTAGCTTTTGTACCCTAAGTTACCACGCAGTGACTGCTTTGGACCTTTCTTTTGAGAGTGAAATAATATTAACTTTTCATCAGATCCCTCTTGAATTATTTGATATGTTACAATGACCAAAATAGCACATTTGTACCATTTCATACACTATTTTTTTTTAAATTAGTAAGCAGTATTCAGTCTTAAACATGCAGAATGCTAGTATTTCACTCTGAACAAGTCACATGATCAATTTTTTTTTCAAACTGATTAATATTCATTGTTTGTGTTGTTCATTTAATTATCTTACTGTATTTAGTTTCATAAATCGCACTATTTTCCTCCTAGTTTCTGTGAATCTGTTACTTGAAGAAAAAAAAAACTTGAAAAAAAAACAACATCAGACGCTTACTGAAACTGAAAGTCTGCACCACAAATTAAACAAGACGTCTTGCACAATAACAAGACAGACTGATTAAATCACATGCCCTGGTCATGACAAACATTAATTACAGCTAACTAACAAGTTTATGGATCAAAATTTGGGTGCTGTCAATTATTCTGATGGATTGCACAAATGATTTCATTTTATTTGTTAATTCTGCCTTACATTCTATTAAAATTATCTGTAGTGCAGTGAAATAATTGGAAATCCATGCCTGCAACGGAGTAGTTCACTTATTAAAATGATTAATGCTGTTGAATTATATATTAAACCAAATATTCTATTGATTTTACACACTAAAGTAAAGAGGTACTTCCTTTAACATCCCATCCAGACATTGTCCTAGTGAAGACCACAGTAGCTTTACACATTCTGTTCTCTCAGTACAAAAATCAGTCCAGTGGGCTGAGGAGGATATCAGTGCCATCTCCCACTTTACACCAACAATTCAATGCAGTGTAAAAGGGCCTATAGACTGTCAATGGCAGACTTATAATCAGAGCGATCGGATGATCCAACTATGGTTATACTCTGCCAGCTGCCAGAGCGCGAACAGAATTCTCTCTGTGCTGAAGCTCAATATTTGGCTTCACCAGCAAAGCACATTGTGGCCCCAAGACAGTGTGAAGTGTGTTCAGCATTTGCTAAATGTGCCAGTATTTATTGCATATCTTTATAAGCTCAAGTAAATACACACATAACCAACCATATATATATATATATATATACATTCAAGTATCTCACAAAAGTGAGTACACCCCTCACATTTCAGCAATCAATTTAGTATATATTTTCAAGGGACAATACTATAGAAATAAAACTTGGATATATTTTAGAGTAGTCAATGTGCAACTTGTATAGCAGTAAAGATTTACTGTCCTCTGAAAATAACTCAACATACAGCCATTATTGTCAAAAAAGCTGGCAACAAAAGTGAGTACACCCTAAGTGATAACTGTTAGAGAATGGCCCGTATCCACCATCACTGATCGCCTTCACCTGCACCTGTTTAATCATCATGTACACCTGCTCCTCATCACAGCTCATCACGCCTGCTCTACTTAAGCTCACTCCTCACTCCAGTCATCGTCTGATCTTAAAGTCACTAAGCTGCCATGACGTTTATCCCTGTGGATACTACACGGACCTTCACTCTACCGCAGAATGCTAGCTGAGTATACTTACCTGTGTTACTTACCTGAAGATACTTACCCTCTGCCTTCCCTCTCACTACCAGATACCTTTATATCTGTGGACTCTAGAGACTCGCAGGCTCTCCAGGATTCCTGTCCGCCACTAACCTGCCAAAGGACAGACACAGTCAGAATCCCAGCGCACTATCCACTATTCATCTAGAAAGCCACTTACCTCACTCAAAGACTATCACCACTGTTGTCTCACAAAATCCTGTAATAAACTCAATCTCTTTTACACTTACCTTTGTGTCTGGCAGTTCCGTAACAGAAGATCAGACCAATTTACCGAAGATGAGGAGGCGGTTAGTTTTGGTTCCCCGAAAAGGAGGTTTGGGGATCGGCAACCTGCCTTTAACCTCGTCGATAATGATGCCGCCTCTCGAAGCGACGATGATGGTTCCGCCGCTCGAAGCGATGATGTTGATTCCGCCTCTCAAAGAGGCGATGATTATTCCGCCGTCCATGGCGAGGATGATGCCGCCGCCCGCGACGAAGATGGTTCCGTCGCCCGCGGCGATGATGCTACCGCCGCCCGCGATTATGAGGGTTCTGCCGGCTGCGGTTAAGTATGGGCTACCGCCCGTGATAAAGCAGGAGATAATGGATGAGGCTATCCCCTCAGAATTCCTTGCTCCTGTCATCTCCCCAGAGGCTGTTCCTCACCAGTGCCCTCCAGTGGCAGCTCCACGCCAGTGCCCTCCAGTGGCTGCTCCACGCCAGTGCCCTCCAGTGGCTGCTCCACGCCAGTGCCCTCCAGTGGCTGCTCCACGCCAGTGCCCTCCAGTGGCTGCTCCACGCAAGTGCCCTCCTGAGTTCCCGCTGGTTCCGCCCAGCCGTCCTGAGTTCCCGCTGGTTCCGCCCAGCCGTCCTGAGTTCCCGCTGGTTCCGCCCAGCCGTCCTGAGTTCCCGCTGGTTCCGTCCAGCCGTCCAGAAGTCCCGCTGGTTCCGTCCAGCCGTCCAGAAGTCCCGCTGGTTCCGTCCAGCCGTCCAGAAGTCCCGCTGGTTCCGTCCAGCCGTCCTAAATTCCCGCTGGTTCCGTCCAGCCATCCGGAATCCATTATGCCTGCCCCGCCAGAGCCTCCGCAGGTGCCGGCGCCTCCAGAGCGCCCCCTAGTGTCTGCTCCTCCAGAGCGCCCCCTAGTGTCTGCTCCTCCAGAGCGCCCCCTAGTGTCTGCTCCTCCAGAGCGCCCCCTAGTGTCCGCTCCTCCAGAGCGCCCCCTAGTGCACGCTCCTCCAGAATGCCCACCAGAGGGGAGCTTCCCCATGAAAATTTTGGGGGGGGGGCTATATATCCTCTGCCTGGGTGGCCTGGCCTAGAGCCAAGGCCACGGAGATCCATGACCCACCATGGCCGCACAGAAGAATTAGGCCATGGTATCCCGAGCCTCCAGATTCGCCATGGCCTCCCGAAGCCCCGGATCCGCCTTGGCCTCCCGAAGCCCCGGATCCGCCTTGGCCTCCCGAAGCCCCGGATCCGCCTTGGCCTCCCGAAGCCCCGGATCCGCCATGGCCTCCCGGATCCGCCATGGCCTTCCGGATCCGCCATGGATGCCTTCCCGTTATCCATGTCTTCCTCCGACATCCACGGCGCCCACCCCCCCTCCCAGGTTTTGTTATTACGTCGCGGGACGCGCCGTCCGGGAGGGGGAGGTACTGTTAGAGAATGGCCCGTATCCACCATCACTGATCGCCTTCACCTGCACCTGTTTAATCATCATGTACACCTGCTCCTCATCACAGCTCATCACGCCTGCTCTACTTAAGCTCACTCCTCACTCCAGTCATCGTCTGATCTTAAAGTCACTAAGCTGCCATGACGTTTATCCCTGTGGATACTACACGGACCTTCACTCTACCGCAGAATGCTAGCTGAGTATACTTACCTGTGTTACTTACCTGAAGATACTTACCCTCTGCCTTCCCTCTCACTACCAGATACCTTTATATCTGTGGACTCAAGAGACTCACGGGCTCTCTAGGATTCCTGTCTGCCACGAACCTGCTAAGATACGGAGACCTAGTCAGCATCCCAGCGCACTGTCGACTATACGTCTAGAAAGCCACTTACCTCACGCAAAGACTCTCACCACTGTTGTCTCACCATCCTGTTAATAAACACACTGTTTCAACACTCACCTTTGTGTCTGGCAGTTCCGTTACAATAACAGCTATACATCGTTTAACCATGCAAAGCCACATGTCCTATTCATCATGTTCATGATTTTTTTCTGCTTGACCGGACCATACAAATTTGTGTATCTTGTTTTAGAGCAGTTAAAATTTGGTTCTTTGAGTACAATTCTCTCATACTGACCACTGGATGTTCAACATGGCACCTCATGGCAAAGAACTCTCTGAGGATTTGAGAATTAGAATTGTTGCTCTCCACAAAGATGGCCTAGGCTATAAGAAGATCAGTAACAACCTGAAACTGAGTTACAGTATAGTGGCCAGGGTCATACAGAGGTTTCTCTGTATACAACAGGCCTCGCAAGGGTCGATCAAAGAAGTTGAGTCCTTGTGCTGTGCGTCAGGTGCAGAAGCAGGCTTCAAAAAACAGACGCATGAGTGCTGCCAGCATTGCTTTAGAGGTTGCAGAAGTGGAAGGTCAGCTTGTCAGTGCTCAGACCATACACCACACACTGCAACAAGTTGGTTTGCATGGCCGTCATCCCAGGAAGCCTCTTCTGAAGCTGGCTCACAAAAAAAGCCTGCAAACAGTTTGCTGAAGACAACCTGGCCAAGAGCATGAATTACTGGAACCAGGTCCTGTGGTCTGATGAGTCTAAGGTAAACGTGTTTGACTCAGATGGTGTTCAGCATGTGTTGCGACGCCCTGGTGAGGAGTACCAAGAAAATTGTGCCTTGCCTACAGTCAAGCATGGTGGTGGTAGCATCATGGTCTGGGGCTGCATGACTACTGCTGGTACTGGGGAGCTGCGGTTCATTGAGGGAAACATGGATTCCAACATGTACTGTGACATTCTGAAGCAGAAGATGATGCCCTCCCTTCAGAAATTGTTTTCCAACATAACAACCACCCCAAACACACCACCAAGATGACAACTGCCTTGCTGCTGAAGGTGAAGGTGATGGAGTGGCCAAGTATGTCTCCAGACCTGAATCCTATTGAGCACATGTGGGGCATCCTCAAACGGAAGGTGGAGAAGCACCATGTGTCTAACCAGTACCGCCGCTCCCTATACACAGAGTACGCAGTCTGCCTAGGGCACCAACTCCCAGGGGGGGCACCATCCCAGTTGCTCAAAAAAAAAAAAAAAAACGTGACGCACCATTCCCGCTTCTGCGCCCACGACCGCTCGCGGCTGAATGCAAATGATAATAATTGATGAACAACTATGCCCGTGAAAAGACATCTGAAATCCGTCACTAAGAAAAAGAAAAAAAAAGAAAAGAGGAAGACATCGTCTCAGTCTTTAGATAGTGTGTAGATAGGCTACATTCATAATCCTGTGAAACTTTTTTGGGTTTTGAGGTTAATAACGTGTTTTAATGTCGGTAATAATTTCACCACCACCAACGCATCTAATATTCTCTCTGAGTTTCCATGTTCCCTAACGAAACTTAGCCATGGTTTTAACACGAAAAAAAAATTAAAAATCATGGTTCTTATAGCCATGGTAACCGCAAATTAACCATGGTTTTGTTACTTCAAATAATAATATACAAAGAAGTATTAAGACAATATTTTTTGTGGGGAAAAAAACTAAGCCAGCAACAGCCTTTAAAATGACTTAAAATGCATTATATAAAAACAATGAGGTAACCCTTCTGAAAAAAAAAACAATAGAACCATCACAGAAAATTCGAATACCGTCACAAATGAATCACAAATACCATTACAAACCATACATTTTTAACCATTAAAAAATGGTTTTCTGTGTTGTGTTTTGGGACATATTCCATTAGGATTTATTGGTTTTAACAAGCCACCAATAGAAGGTGACCAATTACCAGTAGAGACCCACAGGGTCCATTACAGTTTCCATTAAAACCAATACAAGTCCCATTATAACCAGTAAAACCATTACGCTTTTTGTGATGGTGTCTATTGTTTTTTTTTTTGTTTTTTTTTTCAACATAAATGCCTGTAAAGGGAGCCAAAGGCCTGGAAATTGCTGCTGTTACACTTACAGGATGATCATATCCTTGTTTAATAGGTTATTGACCATTTTAATTCAAATATCCTTAATCTTTAATTTCTGCCCACCTTTTTGCTATAGATGACACAGCCTCTACAATTTCCTCAACAAAAAACATGTGGACATCACAACCCTTACAAAAATTAACCATGGTATTATCGTAGTAAAACTGCTTAATTTTCTTTTGTGTGATTTCTGAATGCTTGAGACCATAAAATCAATCAGACAACTGTATTAATAAAATAATAGCTAGCCATAGGTAACTGTCTAGAGCTACAACTGTAATTTGTAAATAATACAATTTAATTACAATTTATTTATTTATTTACTTTTATATTTTATTAAAGTTCTATTTTGACCCCTATAGTAGGTGTTTTTTTTTTTTGTTTGTTTTTTTTACTTCCATAATATTTAATTAAGGGAGGGGGCACAACAATACAATCCTGCTTAGGGCACCTATTTGGCCAGCAGTGGCCCTGTGTCTAACATCCAGCAGCTCCGTGATGTCATTATGGAGGAGTGGAAGAGGATGCCAGCAACAACCTGTGCAGCTCTGGTGAATTCCATGCCCAGGAGGATTAAGGCAGTGCTAGATAGCAATGGTGCCCCTACAAAATATTGACACTTTGGACACAGTTTTGACACGTTCACTTAGGGTGTACTCATTTTTGTTGCCAGTTATTTGGACAATAATGGTTAAAAGTTGAGTTATATTTAGAGGGCAGTAAATTTGTACTTCTATGCAAGCTATACAAGCATTGACTACTCTAAAATATATCCAAGTTTCATTTGTGCAGTATTGTCCCTTGAGAAATTATACTAAAATTTTGGCTGAAATGTGAGGGGTGTACTCACTTTTGTGAGATACTGTACAGTATATATATATATATATATATATAAACAAGCAAACTAAAGCCCTTCAGATTCAGGGTTTTATGAGCTTTATATGGTGACTCCTGAAAAGCTGAGCACTCTCGCTGTTCCCAGCAGCCCTCAGATGTACTGCACAGATCTCGCTCTGGGTCGTTGCCTCTCATGGCTGCCTGCTTTCATGCGCTCGCTCAGAGGCTCCGGGGCCAATGGACCCAGTCATCCTGAAACTTACTTCCTGTTCTGTGTGCTCTCAGGCCTTTGGGCACTCTCGTCTCATACCACCCATTATGGCAGGGGTTAGTCTGGAAGAGATATGCATTTATTTTATTTTTTTTTATTTATTAAAAAATTAAGGCAAGAACATTTTTGCACATTTGCACAAATTATTTTGCACAAAGGATGGGATGCATATTTAAAAAATAAAACCATAATATGATAATATCAAAAACTAACATAAACAGTAACATTAAGAGAACACTTGAAGTTATGAAAAAGTCCTCAATGTTAGCACAAAAATGTTACTGTACATTGTTTATGGAATGTTTTCTTCTGAAATGTTTTAGTTGGATGCTCATCTAACTACACACTAACTTCTTTTTACAGAACGTTCACAGAGCATTCAAAAGTAACGTTCAAATAATGTTTGCAAAATGATCAAATAGAATCTGTAGCGTAACCAGAAGAAAATCATTTTTGAATATTTTGAATTTTCAGAGAACATTCAGGAATAAAATTTTAATGGCGGCACCGATAGCCTCGTGGGCAGCGTGCCAACATACAGTGCCTTGCGCTATGGGTGTCCCGAGATCAAATCCCCGCTCTTAAAACCTTTCCCGATCCCACCCTCCCTCTCTCTCCCACTTCTCTTCCTGTCAGATCTAGATTGTCCTATCGTAATAACAGAAAAAGAAATAAAATTTTAAAACTAAATGGGATTTTAAAGAAGTTTTATGTAAAATGAAAACAACTATCATAAGTATTCTGCACTAATGTTATGCTGATTATATAATCCACTGTGAGTCAATGCACAATATGTTTTAATATGTATTAATAAATGTGCTTGTGTGTTATAGTTGAGTTGGATGTTCTTCTAATTTTCTTTAAATGTTACTACTTGTTTCAGAACATTCAGAGAACATTCAATAGTAATGTTCCCTTAATGTTTGCATAAAATAATGAAATAGAACATTCCCTTAATGTTTTCTGTAATATTTGCATAACCAAGATTTAATTTTTTTTTTTTACTTTCAGAGAACATTCAGAAATGGCTGTTTAATAACTTAATGGGAACATTAGCAAAACAGATTTTTGTTAGCTGGAAGGGAGGTGTAAATGTCCGAGGCAACATGGAAATCTGAGCATTAAAATCATACTCAAATTTGTAGTATTTAAAAATATATATATTGAAAAGACGTTTTATGATGAAAAGTCATAAACCTTAAAGATCCTGCACTATTTCGCACTAATCAAATACTCCTTTTTTCTCTTCTTTTAATTTATTGTTGATTATATAATCCACAGTGAGTCATTGCATAATATTTATATTTATTAATAAATGTACTCTAGGGTTAGGTGTGCAGCACACAAGGGTCCTCTATAAGAATTCAGCTGGTGGTCTTTCCAGACTCATGTACTGTATGATCTTCTATATATACCAGGTCAAATTAAACATGTGCATTTTACATGTTTACCGCAGAAAATGTATGGAATGTATTTATAGCCTTTATGGAAAAGCTTTTGGATTCGAGCCCAGTCCCCCCACATGCTCGTAATTTTTTAATGCGAGAATAAAACCGTTTCACCCAGCAGGACTTTCAAAAAATGCTTGCTCAAATGATCTTTACCGACACTAAAAGGGTCTCCAAATGGGCGTTTGGGGGAACAGTAACGTCAGAAACGTATTTTCTCTCATCCAACAGAACAAGAGTGGCAGAGTCTGTTTCATTTTGTTGTTTTGCTTTTAAGACTTCTTCGGTTTCTTTATGTGGTCTGAAGACAGGGTCACTGACAGCCATAATTATTCAAAGCCTTTGACAAAGAGCCGTGTGTAAACTTAAATGAATAGTTATTTTTTCATCATTTACTCATCTGCATGTTGTTTGTCTATACAGCTCAAGTCAACGGTGTTCAAAACAGCAACTTTCATTACAAGAACAGTCGAAACATTCTTCAAAACATCTTCTTTTGTGCTCCAGAAGAAAGTAAGTCATATAGCTTTGGAACGACATGTGGGCGAGTAAATGTTGACCGAATTTTAATTTTGGGGTAAACTATAGGGATTTTTTATGTGAATTTTCAAGAGATTTTTTATAATTCCCATTGAAATGACTGGACTTTGCCAATAAAAACCGTAGAACAATGGTAAAGCTGACCACAACCTAAAGCCCAACTTCAGGTCTCAACAAAAGTCAGGTCACTTCCTTTCCTAAAAATGAAAGACTTCGTGATTTTTTTCTTCAAGTTTAATCATACGTCAAAATAAACAAAGCACTTAGAAAAGTCATAAAACACTTCTCCTCGACAAGTCACATGATTTGAGCAATCACTCACATCCATAACATAAATGTAGATAAGTTACGCACCTAACACTTGGGGTTAAGGCCTGTTCACACCTAGAACGATAACTCCACACCAATGGACGATAGTGCAGTTTTGTTGCCTGCCACTTTACATGCACTCTTTAAAGCAGGATGGATTCTGATTGGCTGCCAGTGTTTAATAGTTGTGGTGTGTATCTGCTATTCTGTTAAATTTAGAACAAATTTTAAAACAATATCTTTATTGTTTTAATTATCATCCTTGGTGATAACATTCTGTTTATAATAAGCACGCAAAAAAGTTTTGCCGTCTGCTGTTTTATCTGCTTGTGCGCTTTAAGGGAGGATGTATTCTGATTGGCTGTCAATGTTTTTATTGTTCATCAGTTGTAAAAAAATGTTTTTAAAACGATTCCTGCTGCAGCTAACAAGGAACAATCTCACTAACTTTAACTAACATTTTTATAAAGTTATATAAACATTAGGACAAAATGTTGTTAAAGTAATTTTTAAACTTTATGGAATGTTCTTTATTGATTCGTTCTCAGAATGTTGAGAGAAAATGTTCTTAGGGGCCGTTCACACAGAACACATTTTTCTATCACAGTGTGCTACTTTTCCATAATTTGTAAACATGCACTAGAGGGAAGTTTATGACTATTGCTCACGTCTTTTGTAGCATCTCACACATGAGCGCAGTGTTTTTAAGAATCTCAACTTTAGCATGCATCACAGCTTATCAATGTCAGTTGCAAAACAGTGGACCAATCAGAAGACCCCGGAAGCAGGACAAGCATTGCAAATTTATGGTAGAAAGTTGGCATGGCAACTGTTTTATTTGACGGCAACATGGCGCCATGTCTCACGTTTTTAGACACAAAGACACGTTCTGTGTGAACGGCCCCTTAGTACGTTCTTAGAAAGTGTCCCTATGATGTTAATTGTACTTGATGAATGTTCTAAGAAACTGTATTGTAACCTTTAAATAATATTCTAATTACGACAAGAATAACTCTGCTAGTCTTTTAAATTTAAAAGGATTTTAACACTTTTATAAGATTTTAACACTTTTATAAGATTTTATATCTTTTTCACTATAAATATCGACAATGGTGTGAACTGGCCTTTAGGGGTCGAAGGCACTTTAGGGACCCTAAGTGCAGTATGAGCATCACTTGACACGCTAAATCTCTAATACTTTATGTCATACAAATATAGATCTTTAAAAAGGGGGTTTCAATTGCTCTTTCCGTGACTAACCAAGCACCATGCCAGCTTCCCGTCCCAGCCTTCTGCACCAGGATGGGCTCATCCCAGCATTGATTAAAGGTTTGTGCTGCCACCCGAGGGGCTCTTTGAATAGACAACTTCCTGTAGTTTAAGGCCAGTGATTAACCAGTCAACCCCCTTATTCCCACCAGGCCCTGTGTCTTTGTGAGCAGTATGCCTCGCCTCCTCTTACTTAGAGCGCGGAGAGAGCGAGAGCGAGCGAGAGGGTTCGACAGCCAACTCAAACATACAAGTGCAATAATGGACCTTCTATTGTTTGCTGCTTCATTGTCGCCTATATGGGCTAATAGCGCTACGACCCGGTCACTATAAAACTCCAGAGCAACAAGCCCTTTGCTACAGTGAGTTGTTCTGTCATTATGATGCGTTCGCGGCCCCTCACCCATAATTAGAGGCTATTTTCAAATATAGAGACCTCTTTAGCATGACAATTGGTCAGCCATTGTCAAAACGTGGAAGGTGCAGAGCCAGAAAGATGAATCGCAAACAGATTGATGGTTAATTTTGGTTATTTTTTTTTTCAGCTGTTAAGCGCAAGAAAAATACGTGAAAACATCTTATATAATCAGCAGCGGTATTGGCTTTCATATTTCGTTTTAGAAAACTGACAAATAATACTACACACAAACACACATACTGTATGTCGCCTCAAAACTATTATTTTGTGAATGCATTGTGGGGTCAGTTTCACATTTAATTTCCATTGGCTATTAAATAAATAAATAAACAAACAAACAAACAAACAAACAAACTGTAGATTTACCTACTATTTATGTCTTTTTATTTTGGTGTGAACGCAACTATAAAATAAAATAAAAAAAATATTTGAATGAATTTATATGAACTTGGGGAAGGACGTGGAGGATTTTTCTTTACTTTTTTTTTCTTTTTGACTTTCTAAGCAGGCACGTGAAGGGGTGGTGGTGGTGGGGGGGGGTGCTTGAGCACCTGCCCCTTTTCCCCTTGATGCCCAAAGTGCCCTTTTGTCAAGGCAATTAATTTTTATTTTTTTTTTGTAATTAAACGCCCTTTTGTGAAGGCTTGCCCAATCTAACTATAAGTAAAATTAATTAATAATAGTTTAGCCATAAATTAAATGATCCACATGATGACCTTTCACCTGACGATCTCATCCGGGACGATCCCTCACATTCAGACACCTTTAGGAAGTGGAGTTCTCAGCGGAGTGGTGTGCTTGTAAACTTATATTATTGAATTATTATTATTATTATACGAGAACGGCGTGAAGAGATCATGCACAGCTGTTGTTTATATTGCTGTGTGTAGCCTGTGGAAGCCAGGTTAGCTCTGCAGAAAGGGGCTACAATATTTTTGTTCAATGTTTTCCTAATGATAATTTTATGATTGGTTTATAAAGGCTACTACGAACACCCTTTTCCCATTTTTATCACAGAATAATTCAGGAAATATATTTTATAGTTTCTATACTACATGATATGTCAATCAGTACTGCATTTTTCATATAATTTATTTATTTATTACCTGAAGATAACTTGAAAAACACATAAACCATATATTTTCGCAATCGTGTGTTTATTGTCTTCATGTTTCATCAGTAAAAACGTTTCTGCTTGTTATTCAGCTCAGCTTTCCTGCACGTCAAAAGTTTCTGCGCGAGAGCACCCTCTGACTTCGAGTATGAATGAAACATGCACTGCACGAGAGTGTTCAGCTCTCCTGATATTCATATCTCCTCATTTTGGATACGAATAAAACGTCAGGTCATGTCTCTTTAATTTAAATCTAGATTTAAATTTAGAAACCTCTATGTGAAAACATCTGCTGGAGCTTGAATAAAGTGCCGGGGACGAATTTACATTTTATTAAAATTAATATTAAATATCAAAAATGCAGCTAACGTAGTTCTACACACAGCAATACAAACAAATGTGCTTGTTCTCTTTCATTCTTGCTGTTTAATTGGGAAAAGTTTAAAGCGCGTCGAGGTGCCTTGTCTTTTTTATGTTAGCTGACTAAAAACTATTCATACTTTGAACTATTATTATTACAGTATTTATTTAAAAAACGTAGAGTGCCTTAAAAATAATTATCACAACACTGGTAAAACAGGCTCATACTGATTTTCTCATCTTCCGAATTATACTTATCAATCCTGTTTTTATAATCATTATCATTCAAAAATGAATAAATTCAGAACAGGATTAGAATAGAATTCTATTTTAAATAAGACAGGAATATTTTTTTCTACAACAACAACAGTAGTGTTTACAACAGCAAAACCACCATACCCTGTAAACACAACAACAACAACAACAACAAAAACAATAATAATAATAATATAATTCCAGAGTAATTAAGAGGTGTAAAAAATGTCTTTAACATTTAAACTTAAAATGGTATTTTCTGTTCTGTTTCTTTTTCAAACCTGCGTCATGGCATTTGCTGCTGTATCAATACAGAAGCATCCATTTCGATACACATATCAGCATCATTTAGAAACATCATTTAGAAACAGATGTCTAAAAAAATCTTTCCACTGCTCACTTTTCATCTTAACCAGCAACAAAAATACTGTAAGTGACGTAAATTTTTCAGATGTTCTTCACACTCCTCCACAAGCAGCAGACGTTTCATATCTAGTTGCCATTGTTAAAAACTAAAATAAATAAATAAATAAATTCATTAGAAAAAATAACCAATGATATAAAATTATATTTATTCATGTATGTATGTATTTATTATTGAATTTAGGATTTAGGTAATTTGAGCAAGATTTGGGCATTTTTTTGTTTGTTTGTTTTTTAAGCCAACGAGTGCATTACATTCTAAATCTAAATTAAAGACGTGAGAGACACTGAGCCATTTTTCTGTGCTATTCATCAAGACTTTTCCTCATATGGGCAGACATGTGTAAATAATTTTTTGGGGGGCTTGCTGGCTGCGGCCCCCTCGGGCTGAACGGTATTGATCTTCCTTTGCTTTCTCACGGCCACCATTCGCCCCTGTGGTGAATGAAAATGACACAGAGACCTCCGAGGCCGCCACCTGCCCAACACCTCCCTTTGTCTCAGTCTGGTGACATCATCTGACCCTGGGAACGTGGGCCCCTTTTGTGTGACCTTCAGATTTGACTGAGCACCTCTTCCTGTGGTAGGTGCCTTCAAGCGACAATAACTGGAGCAAAGTGTGCATCAGTGTATGAAGTCTTCATACAGGTAAGACACATGTTTGACAATTTGAAAAAACAAAAACAATCTGTAATATGTTCAGATGGGATGGGGGCACTTTCAGAATGCATGTGTTTTTATATAAATATTATAAATGTACAATTTATACCAATTTATGCCATATAAATTCTACAATTCTTTGTTTTATATAAAAAATATGCTTATTAAAAATTAATAATTACCTAATAATTGATCGTTTCTCATTGAATAATATATCATTTTAGTTTTATATAAATATTATAGATTTACAATTTATACTAATTTATGCTATACAAATTCTTCAAATGTGTTAATGTTTTATATTCAAAATTATGCTCATTAAAAATTAATAATTACATAAATAATTGATCATTTTTCATTGAATAATATATATTTATAATTTTACTTTGTTTTGAAAATGTATATGAATTAATGCTTTATAATTTACACATACACACACACACACACACACATAAACTGTGATTTTATATTAAATATATAACAAATGTATATTTTATATTTATATTTTATATTATATTTATTTTATTTTTAAAATAAAATGTATATGAATTTATGCTTTATAAATGCTTTATTTAAAAATGCTAATTTATAATTAATAATTACCTAAATAATTAATTTAAAAATAATTAAATAATTTACAAAATATTTTATGCCACAAAATTGTCTAATTCTTCATTTTCTTTTAAATAATTTTTGTAAAGGCCGCCAAATATGGATCATATTATTTTGTCAAGAACAAAAAGGACTAAAGTAGAACAGATATTTTTGCGCTGCAGCATGGCTCACAGATGTGTGTGTGTGTGAGTTTGCGTGTGTTGTTTTTGGGAGTGTGTCTGTGGGGCAGCTGCGTCTGAACTGCCCCCATTCTTACAGGATGTGACATGGCTGTCGGAGTGTGTGCTCATCACTCATATGCTACACAGAACATGCTTAGATGCACAAACACACACGCAGCCGGCTTTAATTATTACATAAAATGTTGAATACTGCCTATATAAAAAAGCATGAGGACAATAACTAAAAATATGACAGCTGAAAGGCCTCTTTGAAATCTCTTTAGATTTGCTTAAGCATAAACTACTCAGCTTTTATTAGAGTGAAAAACGACAGCAGTGCTAATGCTAATGCTAATTTTGTCACATAATTCCAGCATCTTCTTCAAAACTGACCCCGAACCAGTACTCCACTGGGCCTGATCAAATTCAGGGAGTAATTACATCCTAATACCCACAATTCCTTTGTTTCGTTCATGAAGGAGAAAGGAACAGATAGCAGAGGTCCCCACCGCCAGAGCTCTCATTGTGCCCAGGGTTAAATATAACTGAGTGGAACCTCTAAAGCAAATCGGATCTGAAAGGCAGGCAAAGTCGAGAGTACGCAGCTGTCGGCAGAAACATGTATTTTTTAAAGGCTGCCCCTAATGATTCGAGACAGTTGGCAATTACGTAAGGCACACTTTTAAGGCCACTGTGGCGTGGCACAGCCCTGAAGCTCGCTGGCATGTAATGTGTGTTTGAGGAAGCTGGCCTCTAACCAACATGAGAACGACAACATACACCCAGGGGGGAAAGAGAGGAAGAAAAGAGGGAACGCGAGTGATGAGGGTGACCAACAGAAGATTGTGAAGAGCACATTTGCTCAATCAGACTGAAATACACACACAGATACGCAAATTCAAATTAACAATCATTTCAAATTAACATAGCACCTACAATAAAGCCTACACTAAACCTAACCGATAGTGTTACCAAAAGCAAATGTGACATGAAAACACATTTGCTGACGTAACCACACCATTTTAGCTTGCTATTGCAAGTCTTTGTGTTTCATTGGACTCGTATCTGATACTCAGAATTACATATGCAATGCTGTACTGGGTGCGCTACAGAGCAAGTTTACATAAAGTTGTATATAATCTATCTTCACCAGATATGACATCTGTGTTCTGACTCAACATATAAACTGAGAGACAACCAAATGCCATCAGAAACACGTTTTTCTTCAATATTTTCTTATTAGACATCAAAAATCATTCATTCTGAAGTTCAAGGTTGAATGAAGCTTATTGAAAACATGTTCATACATTGAAATACGAAAACATCATATATTTGCAATGTGCATTAGCAGTACTCCAATGGACAATCAACCATCTAACCAACAAACAAAAATAATGATCCAACTGGATTGTTCTTATGACTCAAATGTACCATGGCAAGAATGATGATGAATTAATTAATAAGCTGTATGTTCATAATGAGCAATCAAAGATGCAAAATCAGGTCAGGATCAGAAACGGTGAAATTAACGAGATTTGATACCTTGCATTTAATTGGGGCCCTTGTGAAGTCTCTTTTCATTTCTTGCACAGATGAACAGAATAACTAGGGGCATTTTTTTTTAATAAAATAAATATCTTTTTTACACAAGATCTGCACAGACATAATTTTAGCAGAAATCCTGCCCAGCTGAGCCTCCACCAGTAGAATACAATCATTACAGCTCATTTAGACCAGCCATACATTTCCCTATATTATTTCAAGACAACACCATATTTCCTTATTTACTTCTGCGATGTGCCAATGATATATCCCCAGCCATAAATAATAATCCATATTTGAAATGTTGATGAGCCCCGGGAAGAAAAGCCTTGGGCGATTCAGCCCCAACAATGGGAAAATATGGCATTCAGGCTATACAATGGCTCAAATGCAGCCCTTATTTGCATTTCTGTTGACAAATTATCGCTAATATGGAAATATTTCTCTGGAAACAGCCGGCGCAGTTTGTCTCCCGCTCTGCTTCAAATCATTTGTAAATTCCGAGTGGATTACCTTCTTTTGCTGTGGCATAAAAAACCCCTCAGATATCACAAGTGGTGAAAGGGTTGTCAAACTGGTTTCTAATCTACGAGGGGGATTTAAATAAGTCTTGAATCGCGTTTCAGCCTCTACCCTGCCCCTGCCGCAGCCCTCCCCCCTCCGCTTTTCAAGACGATCGCTTCTTCGGGAGCTTTCGCTAAGTGAGATTAATTCCTGAATCATAAATAACTTGGAACAAGTCTCCGGAGAGCCCTGTAGCTATGGCACATCAGAGACACATATGCTGTACACGGGGTCACGCAGTTTTATATCTAGTGTCAATTTGTAATCCTTTCTTTGTTTTAATAGACTGGGAAGCCGTTAATATTACTGAAATATGGCTGACGTAACAAGACTGATGTTAGAAAGCTCAATCACACTCAGAGGGTCAGCAAAACTTATTTAGACGTTGGCTATTAAACGCATATTTCAAATCAAAGCTGGCCTGTCGACTCAGAAAAAATAATCTCATAACCTTTTAAAAGCCACTGTGTCTGTTTCTGACAAGGCACAATCCAAAGTAATACAATTATTGAGTGGTTGATCACTGCGAGTTGAGGTTGGAGGTTGATCATCGTTCCTCTGGGGTTCCTCATGGTCCAGGAGACGCTAAGGAATCTTCTCATTACAAGTGTTATAAGTTTGCTAAAAGAAAGAGAGGGAGATAAATGCTGCTTTTAGAGGTGTGGGAACTTGGCAGCGAAATGTTTACTTACTCTGCCATTCTAAAGAAATGTACCATAGCTTCCAGAGAGCATTACTTGAAGAATTTAGCATTATAATAAGATAAAACTACTCTGAAACATACTGGGCTATTTTACTTTGACAGCATGAATTTCATATCACTAAGAAAATACATTTTTACAAAAAGAAAACATTAGTGGTGCCATCCCAGCAGGCACCAGACGTCTATGTAATGTCAGGTTGACGTTGGACATGACGTCAGACAGACGTTGCATTTTGGTTGAAAATGAAAATCGGGTTGACGTCAATTTGACGTTGACTTAACGTTGGATTTTGGTTACACAACCTAAAAACAACAAAATCTCAACGTCAGCTGACGTCGGTATTGGACATCAATTTAACATTGACATTAGACGTTGGATTTACATTGGATTTTGGTCACCCGACGTCGCAACCAAAATTTAACCAAATATCAACGTCTTATGACATTGTGTGCCTGTTTTGTGCCTGCTGGGATGTCTCTCTCTATATAAAATTTATAAGCTACCTACCTATATAAATATTCATTATTTTAATGTTTTAATAACAGTTTTATATGTAACCATTGTATGTATTAATCCTATATGTGTGTGTGTGTGTGTGTGTGTGTGTATCCCAAATTTAATGATATCCTTTGAAGTATATTAGCATGCCATGTGAATACCATGGTTTATATTGTTACATAATAAATACATATCACTGTAATATGGTTCCACCACAGTAGTTTTTGCAATTTAATAGAAGCTACAATTTTACCGTTTTAAACCGTTTCTAAAAATCCACCCACCTTTTGATACAGAATCACAACCTAACATTAATGCCCGCTGTGTCACCACTGCGAATAACCGAAAAACAACCAACCAAAAAAAATAATAATAATTTGTTTTCCTGGTGTGATACTGTAATAGTATAAGCGGTTTTCTTTTGGCTGCTGTTTCTGAGCATAATTTCCACAAAATCTGATTAGAAATGCAAGTAAATACACATCAGAACACATGAATTCAATTACAGAACCTCACACACACGTTGCATCTAGAGCATCAGCAGTAGAGTTGACCTAAACCTGCTTGACCTCTGCTGGACGACATGCTGTTTATTTGAATTAGTTTGATATTCTTTTTCAGCATCAGGGCCTGCTGGTTCTTGTGTTTACTCCTGAGAGAGGGCTGGAAATAAATTTCCCTTTATAAACCAGTATAAACTTGCTAATACTCATCCCAGAAGAATTATGAATGGTTAGTCACTGTGGTCTAAAAGGGACAGTACACCCAAAAATGAAAATTCTTCATTTGCTCACCCTCATGTCTTTCTAAACCCATATGACTTTGTTTCTTCAGTGAACCACAAAAATAGTTATTTTGTAAAACTTCCTGTTTACTTTGTTTTCCTACACAATGAAAGTGAATGGGGACTGGAAAGACCACAGAAGTATCAAAAAACATGTCTGAGAACAAAAAGTCTAAATTTTAATTTGTGATTTGCTGAAAACTTCCAGTAACGTTACAGTAACGTTCTGCGATGTGCCAATTTTTGGATACCCATCAACTCCAGTCCCTAAATAATAATCCATTATTTGAAATAGATATGAGCAGCCCGGGACATTCCACACAATACCTCTTTTCGATGTTCAGCCCCAACAATGGGAAAATCATTTAAGTTCAGGAAATACTTTGAGAGTGAGCAAAAAATCAAAATTTATCTAAACTATTCATTTAGATCATTTAAAATTTTGACAATGATTATCGCTAACTATGGACAATTTTCTGCTTAACATGGAAAAGACATCACTATTAAGTTGCGCAGTTTGTCTCCCGCTCTTGCTGATCAAGCGCATCCAGAATATATGTAAATGCAGAGTGGATTATCTCTTCATTTTTAGAAGCTGGCATCAACTATTTAAACCCCTCAGAATATAGCTGATATAGCTGGTTAAAGGGTTGTCAAGACTGGTATACTTGAATCTACGTAGGGGGATATTAAATACAGTCCATGAGAATGAGCCAGTTTGCAGCCTCTACCCTGCCCCTGCCGCTAGCCCTCCCCCCTAGACGCTTGTTCAAGACGATCGCTTCTTCGGGAGCTTTCGCTCAATGCCTGTGAATTAATTCTTTGAATCCAATAAGACGAACTTGGAACAATGTGGCTTTGACTGCCAGATGTGGTAAATGGAGCCCTGTAGGCTCTGGCAAGCCTGACAGCGACTTTGACGTTAATCTGACTGCTGTGTACACGGGGTGCATCGTCGTGTTTGTATTCATGCATAAGTTGTCTAATTAGTTTTAATGTAATATAGCTATAATCTACTTGTCATTACATTCATCCCGGAAGCCGTTAATATTACTGTTTTATAATATGGAATTCACCCATGATTCCAGGTGAACAAGAGGAAACTGGAAGGTAGCCGTGACCTCAGACAAAGCTGAGATTTATCACGGTTCGCACGCGGAGGGTCAGTTAAACAGCTGTGTTTATGTTGACCAGTGCTGGGAGTATTAGGTAGCACTGCAGAGACTCGCCAACGCTATTGACCAGTCGCTAAATCTGCGCCCGTATTTTATGTCGTCACTCGAGTCCATTAATCAAATCTCATCAACCTGTTTTTCTTTGAATTGCCATTTTTTTTGCTTTCTGACAAGGTCTATTGAATCCAATTTTCAAATGCACAATGCTAATCAGTGGTTGCTCAACTGCGAGTATGAGGTTGGAGGTTGATCATCGTTCCTGCATGGGGTTCCTCATTAATCCAGGAGATTGCTAAGGACATCTGGTCAGACTGCCATGTGTTAATAAGTAATAATAACTACAACAGAAAGAGAGGGTAGATAAATGACTTTTTGACAATTTAGAGTTGTGGGAACTTGGCAATTCTGAAGTTTTTCTGACTTTTTTTCTGAGCAGTTCCGAGAGAAAGAGTAGCCTAAGAAGTCAGAATTCCAGAGAAGCATTACTTGTCTGAATTGTGAGGTATTAACTCACAATTATGAGATAGAAATGCCTGAACTCTGCAAGACAATACTGGGCTATTTTACTTTGAACAAAAGTCATGAACTTATATCACTAAGTCACAATTACCTTTGAAGTTTTCATTCCGTGGTGAAAAAGAAAACATTAGTGGTGCCATCCCAGCATGTAAACTCAGAATTCTGATGTAAAATGTCAGGTTGACGTTGGGACATGACGTCAGAATTCTGAGAGGGGAAAGGTCAGAATTGCGTTGATATAACCTCGGAAATTCTGAGAAAGTCAGACTTGCAATATTTGACGTCAATTTCGAACGCTTGGAATAGCAACGAATCGGAATTCTGAGTTACACAATTCGGACTTTTTTACACGCAAAATCTGAAACAGCTGACGAATTGCGTATTGGACAAGTCAGAATTATAAGACAAAAAGGGACATTAGACGTTGGATTTAGAAACCTGTGATTTTGAGCTGACCCGACGTCGCAGACCAAAATGCGGATCCAAAGTATCAACGCTCTTTATTATGAAACATTGTGTGCCAGTTTTGTGCCGGCTCGGGCAGTAGCAAACAGGTCTGGCATGGGCTATATACAAGAATTTATCAAGGCTAGCGTGGGTCGGATATCGGCAAACTTAATTCCATTATTTTAATGCAGAGAGAATAAACCAGACAACACGCATGAATCAAACCATTGTATGTATTAGATCCTAAGGATGCTAGGAAAACGCTGTGTGTGTGTAGACTAGTGCTAACAATACTCGGCAAGATTTAATGATAATGTCCAGAGTTTGAAGTATAGTGTAGTGCCATGTGAATACCATGTGTGATTGGGTGATGGTGATTGTTAGATGGTGAATACAGGTGCAAGCTGTAGATCATTGTTCCACCACAGCTAGTGTGGGTGCAAGTTTAATGATGGGAGCTGCAGTCCTTGACCGTGATCTGTAAACCTGATTGTAAAAATCCACCCACCTTTTGATAGGAGAAGTGACAACTCTAACATGGTGGATGCCGGAAAGTGTCATGGCACTGCGAATAACGTGACATAGCAACCAACCCAAGGAGCGGCTTCCAGACGCTCCATACATTTGTTGCATCCTGGAGAGTGGTGGAGCGGAGGCTGTAATAGGGGAGGGAAGGAGGGTCAGGTCTTTTGGCTGCGAGTTTCTGAGGCTGTGGAATTTCCAGCAAAATCTGGATTAGCCATGCGGAGTAGGACGGACTGGAGCCCATCAGAAGCGAGCATGAATTCGGACCTGGAGAACCTCCAGCGGAGCAGACGTTGCATCTGGAGCCATCAGAGCGGAGTAGACGGCCTGGAACCCTCCAGGGCGGAGCAAACTGACCTTGGAGCCTCTCAGGGCTGGAGCAGACATGACCAGTTTATTTGCCCCAGGATTAGGGCAGATATTCTTTTTCAGGAGCCCATCAGGGCGGAACTGACTGGTTCTTGTGTTTACTCCTGACCAGAGGGCTGGAGCAGATGGATTTCCCTTTATAACCACCAGGGCGGATACAGACTTGACTAGATACTCATCCGCAGGGAAGCAGACTGAGGCATGGTTAGCTGACAGAACCTGCAGGTCTAAGAAGGAGAACAACGTACACCCAACACAGGGATGAGCAGAGATTCTTCATTTGCTCAACACTGATGTATTCTAGAGACAGACAACATATGGAAGCCTTCGTTTCTTCAGGCGTGAACCAGGGCAAGGAATAGTTATTTTGTAAAATCTTCCTGTTTACTTTGTTTTCCGTAGCACAATGAACAGTGAATGCCGGACTGGGAATCACCGACGGCCTCCTTAGCCGTGTCAAGGAAACATGGTCTGAGAAGTTCACAGACGGTCCTCCATGGCGGTAGGATTTGGCGTGATTTGCATAGAAGACTTCCAGTGGCGTTGACAGGTACAGGGCGTTTGATGTTCATTTTTGGAACTCCATGGCGGGACAGGACAGGGCGAGAGTTCCTATTAGACGGCCTCCTTAGCCGTGAATAGGACAGGATGAGCAGCTCACAGACATTCCTCACAATAGCTCTTTTCATGTTCACAGGGCGAGAGTTCACAGACTCCATTTAAGTTTGTGACAGGACTTTGAGAGTGAGCAAAAAATCACAGACGGCCTTCTTATCCGTGACAGGACAGTGAGAGTTCATTTAGACGGCTCCATAGCCGTGACAGGACGGGTGAGAGCTCATAGGAGGTATGACCTACCGACACCTCTGGAGGTTCTGCTTAAGCATGAAAAAGCCACCACCTCTGAGGTTCTACGGTGGTACCATCACCGGGTGAGCAGTATATTGCTGCGTCACCACCTGATGCAAGCGACTGAGGCGAGCACCACCGCTATGGGGAGGTTCTGCGGCAGACTGCCTATCTCCTGGGCAATAACGTGGTGGTGTATGAAGCTCCAAATGCAACATAGTGCAATCCCCACCCTGGGATAGCTGCTATCAGACTGGTTAATCAGTTTTTGCAGAGGGGGTCATAGTTGAAGTCTCGTACATATTGGGGATACACTCCAGTGCGTACATGACACCAGCTGTGCCACTTCCTCACGTTGGCTATCACCATAGACACTTGTTCAAGGACGTTGACCTTTGGATTTGTCAATGCCTGGGTGGAATAAGTTATTTGGCTGAAAGAGCTGAACGTGAAGATGTTCTGGCTGATCAGCTGTGACGTGGCGTGACTCTGGCTGGTCAAGGTGACGTGAAGTGACTCTGGCTGGTCAGCGGTGACGTGGACTGACTCTGGCTGGTCAGCGGTGATCGTGGACTGACTCTGGCTGGTCAGCGGTTGCATCGTGGACTGACTCTGGCTGGTCAGCTGCGACGTGGATTGACTCTGGCTGGTCAGTTGTGACGTGGCCTGACTCTGGCTGGTCAATGCGACTTGTCGTGACATTCATGGCTGGACCAGCTGATTTACTGTTTTATAAAGGAATCTGACTCATGGCTGGTCCAGCGTGAACAAGTGGACTGACTGGCTGATGATCTGAGGCGTAGCCCCGTGGATCTGGCTGTTGAGCTGAGGCGTGATCACGTGGCTCTGGCTGGTCACGCTGTGAGCTGGGTGAGTTCATGACGATCCAGCTGTGTTTATGGTGTGACTCTGTGCTGGAGAGCTGATTACGTGGTGTGACTCTGGCTGGAGAGCTCGCCAGACGCTGGTGTGACTCAGTGACGCTCAATCTGTGGCTTGGCTTGACTCACGGAGATCACAGGTGGCTTGGCTTGACTTGTGATGACTCGACTGTGCATTAATGGCTTGACTCGTGACGATCAACCTGTGGCTTGGCTTTGAACTTGTGACGATCAACTGTGGCTTGGTTGACTTGTGACGATCAACTGTGGCTATTGAATGAATCTTTTGACGATGCAACTATGGCTTGGCTTGACTTGCTGACGATCAACTGTGGCATATAGGCTTGACTTGTGACTGAATCAACTGCATGGCATTGGCTTGACTTAATGACGATCAATTGTAGGACATTGGTCTTGACTGCCATGGAGATCACTGGTGGCTTGGTTTGACTTGTGATGATCAACTGAAAAAGGTAATGGTTTGACTTGTGACGATCAACTGTAGCTTGACTTGACCTTTTAACATAGGCTG
Organism: Aspiorhynchus laticeps; assembly: GCA_023376895.1. Classification (NCBI taxonomy): domain Eukaryota; kingdom Metazoa; phylum Chordata; class Actinopteri; order Cypriniformes; family Cyprinidae; genus Aspiorhynchus; species Aspiorhynchus laticeps. Next base: position 30,328 of record JALXFT010000269.1, read on the forward strand.
TGACTTGACTTGAGCTTTTTAATATCAGCGGTGACTTGACTCTTTAACTGAGCAGTTCCGAGTGACTTGAGTAGACTCTTTAAGAGCAGCGGTGACTTGAACTTGACTCTTTAACACCAGCGGTGACTTGTCTTGAACTCTTTAACAGCAGCGGTGACTAAACTCTTTAACAGCATCGGTGACTTGACTTGACTTTAACATGCAGCGGTGAATCGACTTGACTCTTTAACAGCAGCGGTGACTTGACTTGACTCTTTAACAGTCAGCGGTGACTTGAACATGGCTTGTGATTGGTCAGCAATTACGCTACGGGGTGAAGTTGTTGCCGCCATTTTGTGAGCGTGCTCTAGCGTGGCTGTGTTCACACAATTGGGTTGCAAGATGTAAACTCAGAATTCTTCCGCGAAACCCACATGTCAGAACGTTGGGACAAACTCAGAATTCTGAGTAGGGCAATAGGTCCAGAATTGCTGAGCTAGTGAAGCACGCGTATTCTCGCGTCTAAACTCAGACTCTGCAAGGGTTGATTTATCGCCATTTCGCAAAAAATCTGGAATAGCAAAGTAATGTCGGTAAATTCTGAGTAATTAGCGAACACTAAAAACTCTCGGACTATGTTGTTACAGTGATCGAGGACCTTCTGGAAGCAAACAGGGATTCTTGTTGTGTCCATACCTGCTGAATGACCGTCTGAGAAGCTGCTAAGATCAAAAAGGGGACAAAAACGTATTTAGAAACCTGTGACAGAGCTGACGAGACGTGAGACATGCGGATCCAAGTGCAAGCTCTTTATTATGAAACATGGTCAATACAGGCAGGGTCGGGCAGTAGCAAACAGGTATGGCATGGGCAAGACACAAGAATAATCCAAGGCAAGCGTGGGTCGGAGATCGGCAAACTTAATCCAGAGGGCAAGGCAGAGAGAATAAACCAGACAACACGGGCAGGAATCAAACACGGGAAGACAGACTAAGGATGCTAGGAAAACGCTTGGTATGTAGACTAGGCTAACAATACTCGGCAGAGTGAAAGAGAATGTCCAGAGTTTATATAGTGTGTGTGTGTGTGTGTGTGTGATTGGGTGATGGTGATTGTGAGATGGTGAACAGGTGCAAGCGAGATCATTGTGAACAGCTGTGTGGGTGCAGTGAATGATGGGAGATGCAGTCCTTGAGTGATCTGTAACTGAGTGAAAGTCCATGTGATAGGAGAGTGACCTCTAGTGGTGGATGACGGAAAGTTCATGGCCTGGAATCGTGACAAAACCTTGAAAACCACCTATTTAAGTAAAATAACATATGTGATTTCTATTTATAAAAGCCTAGCTATCATATCCTCAATTTAGTCGAGGGGTCGAAACTTACACGCGAAGCAGGTCGTTTCATTTGTGAATTGCAATAATATTAATGACTGTAATTATGATCATAATGACAACAGTGCATGTGTGCCGATCTGCATACCGTCATCTCAACATGCTTTTTGAAATCAGCATCAGTTTCCCAGTCTATAAACCGCTCTACTGACTTAATGCAACGGCCTTTTCATTATGTTAAAAATGTACTTCATTTGGCTGAATTGCAGGCGCTGAGTGCAAGAGTCATTTCATGTAATTTCTTGGATGTTTCCCAGCACACACATTATTGGCTTTTTATTCAAAATACTCCAACGCAAGCAGGTAAATGGAACAAACTCTTACTGTGAGCCATCAGCGGCCAGCATAAATCCCAGCCATTAGTTCATTCTCATTCATACTGTACTGCATGTACGGCGGGAAAATGTTTATGCAATATTTACACAGCCACCGCGTGTCCAGATTTAATCTGCTCGTGGTATATGGGAGTCAATGCGAACGCTAATGGATTTTAATGTCCCTCATGAAAAGTGACGTTACGAATTGGTGCTTAGCCTATTTAGCTACAAAACCATCTACCGTGTCTAAATGAAACATATGGCGAAGATTGGCAGCTGGACGATACAGTTCAGATGCTCTTGTTACAGGTCACTGCTCGTTGAGCATGTAGATTACGTGCTCTTTGTGGCGCATATGGATGCATTTCTGTGAAATCTGGGTCAGTTCCTATAGCTAGAAGATCTACATAGTAATCAACTACTGAAAAAGAATTATGCTTATTATGCTTTGGTTGGTTCTCTTTTTGGTTCCAATCATGTATTCTTAAATAATAGGATACATAGTGTAAATAGGCTACCATAAATAACCACATGATGATTAAAACCATGTAAAACTGCATAAAGCTAATAAAATCATTAGAATGTGCACTCAAATAACTGATATCTTGGCTATATAGTGACAACAATTTCTGAAGATTTAGCGTGAAGGCTAGTCACACTTCAAGACCCTTACCAAAAAGTAGTATACTTCAAGTTTATTTTATTAAGTATACTTAAGTAAAGTTCAAGTATATTTTTAAGTATACTTTATGTAGTAGTATACACATATCAGTGTACTAGTAGTATACTTGTGAGTGTACTATTTCAATACTTCTTGGGACTAAATTGGCCCACTTTCTAGTATATAAAAGTATACATTTAAGTATACTTTAAGTATAACAGTAGTAAACTTTGAGTACACAACTAGTTTACATTAATGTCTTTAGCTTGTACCGCAACTATACTAAACATGAACTCATAGGTATACTGACAGTTTACTAATGAAATACTTGTAGTAGCAATTTTTAGTACACTTTGAAGTATAGTCTATGTAAACTACTAGCTTAGTAATTTTGTACTGAAAGTACAAAGTATAAGTTTTTTTTAAGTGAACTTTACATCATACTTTAAGTATACTACTATGTCCCTATTTAGGTATTAATTTGTATATATTTTGTTATGTGAAAATCTGAACATGCAAAACATCAAAAGAAAGAACAGAGTATCTGCTTGTAAACAAAAACATTTTATTCTTGCTTTATGCATTCTTTTTTAACACTTGAATGTGGATAAGTTACATAATTAAAAAAAATTAAGAAATAAACAACATTTTGAACAAAATGCTGAAAAAGATTATGAATTGGATTCAGAATGATAATTAAAACGTAGATGGAGTCAATCAACACCCCAAAGCTTGATAGTCGTTATTACCTCTTCAGTGGTCGCCATTTTATTCCATAACAGTTTTGAGGCTGTTTTATATCTGATGATCGTGTTAGATTACATGTGGAAGCATCTGTTGTTTAGGTTTCTTCTTCGCTTGTGTTTTTTGGAAATTCTGTACAGAAGATGTGTACTAGCACCCCCTACCATATAACAATGAAAACATGGATTTTAGGAGCACAAATATAGCTCAAATATATTTAGACTTTTTATAAGTCAAGTATACTTAAATGCCATTTTAAGTATTTTTCTGAGAAGTAAATAAAGCCCATTTCTGAGAAGTACATGAAAAGTAGACTAAAAGTATACTTTCCTATTTTTAGTTTAAAAGAAGTATACTAATGGCGCATTTCCACTGCGTGGTACGACTCGGGTCAGCACGGTTCAGAACGGCACGGCTCTGTTCGGCTCGGTTTGTGTTTCCACAGCAGTTTAGTACCGCTTTAGAGTGGGCGGGATTATTCACGTGTCGTCATAGTTGTGCCGCCTCTACTGCCGTGACTCCTGAAAAACTTTTTAATTCCGCGTCGCTCCATCACGCTCTCGCTGGATCCGCTCCTCAGCTATCAACGAAAGGACAGTCAGTACTTCCTCAACAGACAACGAAACAGACATTTTTTGGTTGTTAAAAGAAAGGTGCGCTCGTTCAAAACAGTTACGTTCGATCATTCGCTGGCTGTGCTGATTTAAATCTAGCGGGTCTGTTGTGTCTTGTGCCGCAAGTTCAATGACACAGGCAGTGACGATTTTCTCCGGCCAATCAGTGATCAGCAGAGTTTACACGTCACGTTTTGGTAACGGTATAGTTCGCTTGGAACCTCGGCCGAGGTGGTACTAAAAAAAGTACCAGGTACCAGGTATTGTACCCAGTGGAAAACCCCTCAAATGTGAGCCGTACTGAACCGTACCATGCCGTACCATGCAGTGGAAAAGCGCCATAATAGCACACTTGAATAAACTTCCTTTTCATAAAGGGAAGAAAGGCTAGGTAAAACTCATTCCCTGCAGTACACCCCAAAGGCACAATAAGCATATCGAGGGGTGAGAACCAGAAGGGCGAAATGGTGAAATGGATATATATATATATTAGTGGTGTCAAAATTAGCGCGTTAACGCGGGAGATTAATTTCTTCAGATTAATGCGTTAAAAAATATTTTACGCAATTAACGCAGGGGTCACCCCATTCACAACTGCACGAGTCAAACGAGCGCGTAAAAGATACTGTGCTCGTAGTGCGCGCTCTTCAAATACACCACAAAGGTGCCAGCGCGCGCTGTAGCCTGTATCATTTCATATCAAACAGCGAAAGAAACTACGTGCATGCAATGTCCTAGTTATGCCGTCAGTTAAGGCATGAAGTTACCAAAAAGGCGATTAAAGCTGCCTTAAAACTGTGTGCATGCATGCAATATGATATGCATCACATTTAAGAACATGTCTCTGAAATGGTTTTCAAAACTTTCCTGAGGCACCCCAGCACTGTCTCCCTCATCTAACACCCCCGATTCAACTCGTCAGTTCATTAGAAGAGACTTTAAGACCTGAAGTGGGTCAGAAAGCAGCAGCAGCTTTTAAAGCAATAGCAGGCACATAATAATAACCAGCTGCTGTGAAGTCTATTAATCCAAGAACAAAAGAAAAAAAAAGAGGAAATCAATAACTTTTATAGCTTTAAGGGGCTCATCTACAGTATATTTAATTTAGAATTTAGTGTTTGGTAACTATTCATTTTCTATATATTTCTGCTGAAGGGCACAGGTAGCTAAATATGTCATTTATTGTAATGGGTTTGTGTGAAGATTGTTTTAAGTTCACTTAAATTAGAAGTTAAGTCTAATAAATGTTAAAATTGATAGCTCTCAATTATACTGTAATGCTGAATGGCTACAGTCAATGGTTAAATATTAAGGGGAAAAACAATTTTATAGAGACATCAGTAGTATTGATATTATACTGTAATGCTGAATGGCTACAGTCAATGGTTAAATATTAAGGGGGAAAACAATTTATAGAGACATCAGTAGTATTGATATCAGTGATGCTGGCCTTCAATCATAAAAAGATGCCATTAAATTTTTTTTTAAAATAAACTGTCTTTATGTTGTTTGTACATTGTACATTTGAAGATTGAATGTGAAATTATTGCAATATAAAAGTATATTTAAAAACTTTAATATTAGGTGGGCTTAATCGCGATTAATTAGTTAAAAACAAATTATCGATTGACAGCACTAATATATATATATATATATATATATATATATATATATATATATATATATATATATAATATATATATATACATATATATATATATATATATATCAAATTAAAGCTCTTAATGAGCTTTTTCTACTGGCAAATGTACTGTCATCCATAACTAACGCCGTTCTGGTTCTCACCCCTCGATACTTCCCCCGAGTTTAGTCTGAATTGAATGTGATAAAACAAAAAGGCGTTTACCGAGAAATAACTACAGCGTGACTGCTGTAGTCCGATTCACTTACAAATGACTCTTATGAACAAGTTCTTTTTAATGAATCAACAACATGCATGGGCAACAAGTGTAGTCCGATTCACATATGAACAGATTCTTAAAGGGGCATAACACACACAGCTTGCAATCTCATGTTAATCTTGAGTACCTATAGAGTAGTAATGTACTGCGTCCTTCATATCTCCAAAAAGTCTTTAGTTTTATCATATTTATAAAAGAAAGATACAGCTTTACGATTCTCTCCCCAAACAGCCGAGCTCCTGGAGGCGTGCCGTGGGCGGAGCTAAAGATTGATGATTGCCAACAAAACAGACATTTGATGCCATTTCACTTACCATCTGCAGTTCTGAATCATTACCAAGATCTTTTATAGCTGGGACTGCTCAATCTTTTAGTATCAAACGATGTGCAAATCCAGCATTGAACTGGGACTTGTTTCTAAAACGTTCGTCAACAAACACACTTGAGAAACACCGTTGCTGCCCCGAAAAAACAAACTGCATCCACTGTTTACGTAACGCTGGGTTCTTCGGGAAGCTGAACTATCTTTGGCTATCTTTCCCTTACAACCAAAAACACAGAGACATTCTGTAAAGAGCATTCTTCCCAAGCATGTACCGTGCAGCGCTGCCGAATGAAGCACGTTGATGGGGCGCTCTTCCGTGAGAAATTTGGCACAGGAATACTCGGTTATACGTCCAAATCGTTTTTTTTTTATTACTTTGGTCATGTTTAGCATGAGAATCCAACTCTTTAAAGGGATACTCCACCCCAAAATTACATTTTTGTCATTAATCACTTATCCCCATGTCGTTCCAAACCCGTAAAAGCTTTGTTCGTCTTCGGAACACAATTTAAGATATTTTGGATGAAAACCGGGAGGCTTGTGACTGTCCCATTGACTGCCAAGTAAATTACACTGTCAAGGTCCAGAAAAGTATGAAACACATCGCCAGAATACTCCATCTGCCATCAGTGTCAGCTGGGCCACAAGGATGCGCTGTTTGCATTCAAATCAAAGCGTAAATTGACGTAGAAGACACATTCCTGTGTTGAGGCTGACACAGAAGAGTGTACGCATTTTGCGTCCAGGGGATAATCTCCAAAATGGCGCTATGCTGACGCAGAGTAGAAGTTACGGTGCGTAATTGATGAATAAAGTCGATATTTTTGTTTTATTTCCGTACAAAAATATTCTCATCGCTTCATAACGTTATGGTTGAACCACTGATGGCAGATGGAGTATCCTGGCGATGCTTTTCATACTTTTCTGGGCCTTGACAGTGTAATTTACTTGGCAGTCCATGGGACAGTCACAAGCCTCCCGGTTTTCATCCAAAATAACTTAAATTGTGTTCCGAAGACGAACAAAGCTCTTACGGGTTTGGAACGACATGGGGGTAAGTGATTAATGACAAATTTAATTTTGGGGTGGAGTATCCCTTTAACAGTGTAAATAACTCAACATGCATGAAACTGCATTGGACACATCCCTCCCCCCCCTTAAGAATTTAAGAACATACAGCACAGCAAGTGTGATTTCAAAATACATTTTGAGCTGCTTTTTAAGGATTCATTCAAAAAGGTCCATGAACTCATAAATCAGTTACTATTTGAATAAGTGTGATAAATCCTTCATTGAACGAACTCCCTGAGCTTGTCAATGTTGTTATTGAACCAGTAGGTGGCGACAAATAAGGCAAGGCAAGGCAAGTTTATTTATATAGCACATTTCACACACAGTGGTAATTCAAAGTGCTTTACATAAAAGAAAGTGAAATAGCCATTAAAAATAATAATCACAGCAATAAAAACAAGGAATTAAAAATAATAAAAACAAGGAATTTTAAAATGATATAGAAATTGATTTAAAATTAAATTTAAAACAGTTAAGAATAGAAAATGATTATACATAAAATACAGTGCAGTCAGTTCGGACGTAGCACAGTGTTCATTCAACAAATGCACAGCTAAACAGATGAGTTTTGAGTCTGGATTTAAATGTGGCTAATGTTTTAGCACATCTGTTCTCTTCTGGAAGCTGGTTCCAACTGCGGGCGGCATAATAGCTAAAAGCGGACTCCCCTTGTTTTGTGTGAACCCTTGGTATTTCTAACTGACTCGATCCTAATGATCTGAGTGGTCTGTTAAGTTTTATATTCAGTGAGCATATCTGCAATGTATTTAGGTCCAAGGCCATTGAGTGACTTATAAACGAGTAAAAGTACTTTAAAATCAATCCTAAATGTAACTGGAAGCCAGTGTAAGAACCTGAGGACTGGTGTGATATGCTCAGATTTTCTGGTTCTAGTCAGAATCCTGGCAGCAGCGTTCTGGATGAGCTGCAGCTGTCTAATGGTCTTCTTTGGAAGGCCGGTGAGGAGACCATTACAATAATCCACTTTGCTGGTGATATGAACATGAACAAGGCATGAACAAGTTTCTCCAAGTCTTGACTGGAAACAAAACAGCTAATTCCTGCAATGTTTATGAGATTATAGTATGCTGATTTAGTTACTGCTTTGACATGACTACTAAAACTAAGGTCTGTCTCCAGAATCACCCCAATATTTTTTACTTGATTTTTAGTTGTTTGACCCCTAGAGTCAAGGTATGCATTCACCTTGAGAACTTCATATTTGTTTCCAAATGCAAATATTTTCTCCTTCTTTAACTGAAGAACATTTTGGCACATCCAACTGTTAATTTCATCAATGCATTGACAGAAGGAGTCAATGGGGCTATAATCATTTGGAGATAAGGCTAGGTAAACCTGGATATCATCAGCATAGCTGTGATAGGCAATTTGGTTCTTCCTCATTATCTGACTTAGTGGGAGCATATACAAGCTAAACAAGAGCGGTGCAAGAATTGAGCCTTGTGGGACTCCGCATGTCATGGCCGTCCACTTAGACTTATGCTCTCCTATACTCACATAATAACCTCTCCCTTCTAAGTATGACCTGAACCATTTGAGTACCATCCCAGAAAGCCCGACCCAGTTTTCCAGTCTCTCTAGAAGTATGTTATGATTGACAGTGTCAAATGCAGCACTAAGATCTAGTAGTACCAGCACTGATATTTTGCCAGAATCAGAATTAAAGCGAATATCATTTATTATCTTAATGAGTGCTGTCTCTGTGCAGTGATGAGCTCGGAAACCAGATTGAAAATTATCCAGGTATCCATTTGAGTTTAAGTAGTTGTTCAGCTGATTAAAAATTATCTTTTCAATAATGTTACCTTTGAAAGGAAGATTTGATATTGGTCTATAATTGCTCAACATGGTGTTATCAAGATTGCGCTTTTTCAGAAAAGGCTTAACAACTGCAGTTTTTAGGGAGTTTGGAAAAGTCCCAGAAAGAAGTGAGGTGTTCACCACTTCTAAGAGGTCAGCTTCTAAACAGTTAAGCACACTTTTGAAAAAAGGTGTGGGAAGTGAGTCAAGATAGCAGGTTGACGATTTAAGATGCTGTACTATTTCTTCCAAAATGTTGCTATCAATTGCTTCAAAAACAGACATAGTCACTTCTTTTTGAGATTACGGTCGAATCTGTGTGAAATAACACTGATTCATGCAGGAATGAAACACAACTACTTATTTTTTTCTGCTTTAGCTTCCTTTGGAACTATTTTCGTTGGGAGAGACAAAAATAGACTAGCAATATCATGTCAGAAATGTAAGTTACTCAATATTAACTTCATTGTAGAAGGTTGAGAGAGCTTGTCAATCAGATTGTAACAAATGAATCAAAATCAAATCAAGAGCTTCAGAACTGAATCAAGAGTTGAATCAGGAAATGTCTATCAATAATGACGTTTATTAAAAATTTGAATGCAATGAATGTTTATCATCATCAGTAATACCAGAAATTGTGTTATGAAAGTAAACAGTTCCAATTTAAATTTATGTTGATTGAATGCATAGAAATAGCTTTAAAAAAAATTGTAGCTGCTCTCGAACAGCAGTCGTATCACTCCTCTCTCTCTCTTTCTTCCTCATGTCTGCGCTTGAGAGGAAATGATCTGATGTGACGTTATGAGAACGTCTGCTCCAATATCCTAAACGTGTCTCATGCTGCAGCAGCGATCACAGCATATCTCCTCACTCAGATAATCCTTATTACATACGTGTCGCCCTTTGATAAAATCAAACCCGATTTGTTCAGTATGTGACCTTGGCTAAATCTGCCACTATTCAGAAAGGCAAAAAATGAGACTTGGGTCTGTTTGTTCAGAAGTAATTATGCATTAAGAATATTGTAGAAAAAGAGAAGTAAAGGTTCACAGGTAGGCTTGACAGTGACTTCAGTAACAGACCGGCTCTACAAGGCCCATCTGCCTGGGAGGTTTTTGTATGGCGCGCCTCCATCTTGCCTCGCCTGACCCGCTCTAAGTACAGCCTTTGAGGTTTCTCTGGGGTTTAAAAATACTCCCTGCCAAATTCTTCTCTCTCACTGGCTTCAGATGGCAGGCGAATCTGAGCACTGAGCTTTCCACGTAAACATTGACAATTTTTTCCCCTCCTTCTTTTTCCCCTCATGATTTGGAACAAGAGAGTTCCAAAAATATCAGGTGTGAACAGAGAACACCAGTGTGCTCACCTCCGTCTGGAGCGCGTGTCTTTCCTAACACACCGACGGCACTCTCTGAGGGTTTGTTCTTCACAAAACCAATGAATGCATTATACAATGCACTTGACATTCCTTCAAACCTATAGGTAAAAGCATTATATTTTCATTTATTGATTAAGGAAAACACTAAAGTCATTCCTGAAAGAAGGGCCATTATGTTGTTGTATTGAAATGTTAAAGAAAATGTACCTTTTTATATCATGTAGAATACACACTATTCTTACAAAATGCTCAGATTTTATCTAAACACATATCCACAATACTTCTTCCATTTCGTCACAAATAACATAATAGATTAAATAAAAAACACTGTAGCATTTATATGCAGGTGAATCTGCCATTTCAAAAGAAAATGTTGCTTTACTTCATTATCTAGGCTTATCTTCCTAGCATTAGCATTAGCAACAATATGACTTTTCTGTAAATAGTATAAAACATTGTGGTAATTTTATGTGGCAAATCTTATCAAGCATGATAAACCAACATATTATGAATGTTAATCAGATCTTACCAAGTTTTAAACATGGCTCCTTTGAAGACTCTTGAGCAGGTTTTATGATTATTTAAAGTTACAGTGCACTATTATTTTGAGAAAAATAAGTGTTGTGACTCACAGACTCATTCAGATTATTCTGTGTTAATCCTAAATGTTTTTAATATAAATTCGATCTGGTGTGATTAGGAAAATGTAATACATTTTTATCATGTTATGTAGTATTAATAAATGTATTAATATTTCAAATATAATTTTTTTATGATTGGCAATAAATACATGCCAAAATGTACTCCTTTACAAATATCTATTATAAAATATGTGTAGTTTTTAAATATAATACATACTGTATAAATACATTTTTATTACTAATTCATAAAAAAATCTGTTATTTTGGACACAAATTTATTTGACTGTTTCCTACGTCATTTTGGATTGCTTTTAGCAAATATGTTAATATTAGATTATGAAGCCACCAGTGAATTGACGAGCGCTTGATTCACAATATTTGTTCCAATTATTCAAAGAAACCATGTTTATTCATATACTACTGATGAATTTAGTAATATATTTTTTCATCTCATCCCTTTCCACACTGTACATGCACAAACACTTCAGATAAATCATTTTTTACTGCCTTGTTTCTGCCTGCAGCATTACAGTGTTTACTATGTATCATGTCGCCTGCAAAGACGCACACTCTTGACTTAGCTTACAATTAGCTCCATTTAAGCTCCCAAAATGGGGCTCATCTCAAGACAGAGGGGGTAGCGCTATCCCCAGCAGCAATAATAGAAATGGCTAAAGCAGCATGCAGTATCGAAGTGCAGCTGTCCCGTCTAATGAGATTTTAAAGTGCTCCCATAATGCCTCATAAATGGCCCCTACATGGGGAATTATATGCTGGAAACGGGGAATCTGATTGGTGTTCCAGGGGGCGGGGGCGTCTGTCATCCCGTCTCTGTGTTATCGTGCAACAATGAGCCATGCAATAGAGCGTCACAGTTATTTGGGACAGTGGCCCTGCCAGGCACACCCATTCACTACACAAACAATCATGAATTAGTCCAGCACATGTATCATTTACTGCTGCCGTGTCCTGTGAGCCACACTCAGTTTAAAAGGTCTTGTATACGGCCAGAACATAACAAAAATAATTACGCTATTGTGTAACACACATCTTTATGTTATGCATGAACATCTTATGAAATAATAACATTAATAATGATACGAATTATTGTTGTTATTATTATAAACAATTATAATTGTCATTATTTATAATTATTGAATTAATGAGTTTAATTTTTAATTATTATTTGATATTATGTTTGTTCATTTGAACCTTTACAGAGTAGTTATGTTATGAGTAGTTTCTTGTTTATTTTTATTATTCAATATTATTTTAATATCACTATAATATGAACACTGTGTAATTGGTTTGCCACATATGAGCACAAAAAGCAAATAAATCCAAATATCCTAGAAAATAATTTATGGAAAAGTACTTTACGTATCTGCAAAAAGTAATGGTAGTGATAAATAATGGAATAAAATAAAATAATGATTATATATATATATATATATATATATATATATATATATACTGTATATATATACACTGCCCTCCAAAAGTTTGGAAATGCCCTAGAAAAGTGGGGTTTTGGACAATATTGGCATGAAAAAACATATTTTATTACATAAACAGTTTATACATAGAAAAAAATTAAATTTTCGATTCATCAAAATATCCACCATTAGCAGCTATTACAGCTCTGCATAATCTGGGCATCCGAGCTGTCAGTTTATTCAAACATTGACATTGAATTGGCAAACAATTGTTGAAGCTACAGTATTAAGGTGTGCTGACCCAAAAATCTTTTAAAAACCTGGGCCAAGTTTAAACCAGTAACCAGGCATCACAGCTGGCAAAGGGGCATGTCTGACTTTGACATGTATATATTGCCATTATTATGTTTTATAGCTGGTCTTCAATGATAATGTCAAGTTACTTTAATGTATTTGCACCAAAAAATGATAAGGATTTATGCTGATATCGTGCAAAACCACACTTTGCCAGGGGTGTTTCCAAACTTTTGGAGGGCAGTGTATATATATATATATATATATATATATATATATTATTTATTTATTTATAAAATTTTATAAAATAAAATAAATGGCTGTCAATCATGGTAAATGTTGTTTACATGATACTCCACATTACCACAAAACAAAATATGTCCAAAAAATAATGGTGTTTCCATGTTATTGTGTCCAAAACAAAACAAAACAAAATGGCAGTCAACATGATTTTACCATACATTTCAGCATCATGGTTTATGATATTGCTACACAAATTAACATAATATTACTATCTGATACTGTATCATGTTTATATGGGCTATGTACTATGAAACATATACTATAGCACTTTTATACATACTAAATGTTCCATAAATGTGCCATATTCATGTACCATAGTATTTGCACTGTACGCCATGGTACTTCATCAAAATACCATGATTTTACCATGATAAAAATCCAGAAAAAAAAGCATTTTTACCATGATACTTTTATATATATATATAGTAGCACTGAATGGTTGCCATATTAATTTACCATGCTATTTGCATGTTACTCCCCTAAACAAATGTCCAAAAAACATGTCAAATTGTTGCAAGTAACAAATACATAATAAAAATTAGATTTAGCTTTGAGTATAAATTGTATTGTCAATGTGGGATGCATTTACATGTGCCTAAATGACTAATACAACATCAAATTGCACCAAATGGACACAAACATGAAAGGACATTGAAAACTTCATCTTGGATTCACACATCATACCAACCATGACCCGAAGAGACGAAAACACACCCCCAGTGTGTTTAAGTGTGTGTTTGTGTGTGAATTCCTCATTGTTCCAGGCCTGTACCACTCAAGACTCATACAGACTGCGAGAGAGAGACAAAACATGACTGTATGAGGACATTGGACACTTTGTGGGTTGTGTCCGGGCTCAACACATCTTTTGTATGAGATATGTAGCCTCTTTGTGTGCTGAGAGACCTTGTTTGCATTAGAATACTCAGTCTGGGGCTGGGCCGTCTCGGGCGGTCACGTGCACACCTCGGCCAGAATCCCCAAAACATACTCACAGTGAGCTCCATCACCCCGTCTCTCAATGGAAACAGAGTTACGCTGGCTTCTCGGGTCACTTCATTCATCAAATCTAAAATGAGGAGTAAGTGCAGACCCTCAGACCCAGAGCTGCTCATCATCTCCACAGTCAGATGCCGTTATTGATGTTATGGGTCTCCAGCTGTGGAGCTGAGCGTCACCTGAGGCCTGGCCGTCTGAATCGGTCTCAATATCTCGCCAGAAACCGAAACGGGACGACTCTGTAGGAGCCACATGTGTGTAGGGACATTTATAGTCATAGATCCATCAATGAATGAATCTTTGATATGTCCAAAGAGTATAATGCATGTCCCAGGCTGGTTTAAGTGATTCTTTTTATTTTTATTTTATTTTTAAGTGATTATTATAACACACATAAAATGCCTGACTATCTCAAAGATATTATGTACTTGCGCTAAGGAAAAATAAATAAACAAACAAACACATACATACATAAAATATAAAACAGTCTAGTTGTAGCTCGTTATTGTAGATCTCTGTCAATAGCATGAGTTTGGGGGTGTGACTACCATTTTTTTTTTCCGACCAGTAGCGGATGTGTATATTTTTGAGAAACAGAAATCTTTGTTTGAAAACAAATATCTTTAAAATTTGGATTGTTTACACTAGTGCAATAAAACAAGTTATGTTTATCATTACACTTTTTTGTCTTCAATCAAAAGTTTTGTTTCTAAAGTGAATGTGAGCTGTTTGTTTTTCATCCAACCACATACTCACAAAACTAAACAAACTGCTGAACGAACAAAAACGGCCCTAAAACAATCAAATGATTTTACAAAAAATAAATGATTTGCTAGCAATTTAAAAAAAAATCAGCATAATTTTTTATAAATTTTTATTATGCCAAAGTCAAAATCTCATTGTGTAACCTACTGTATAAATCATACAAATATTGTTTGTACATGTAAACCATAAATATTTTCTTATAATTGCAGTTTGGAATAAAACATTTTGTGCAACACTAATGTGGGCAACATGAGTATGAGTTGTTTTAATTAAACAACAAAAAATCTAAGTTTTATTGTTTAAAATAAATAATGTAAAAAGTGATAAAAGGCAGAAAGTAAAAGCAAATATAATAATAATAATTAACAAACAAGAAAACAAATGAGCAAAAACAAAACCTAGTTCATGTGTATCATTAAACTCAAAGGCAGCTTTCTGTCAATAGCATGAGTTTGGGGGCGGGGATTTTTTTTTATTTCTTTTTACCAATAGCAAATGGGAGAATGTTTGGGAAACATGTTTGAACAAGTTCACTAGTGGCAAAAAATAAGCTTTGTTTTTCTTTTAACTTGTTTTTTTTTTTTGTTTATCAGTTGTTTCTGAAGTGCATATTTGTGTTTCATCCACCTACAGACTAACAAAACAAAAGAAAACAAACAAAAAACAGCCCATCCAAAACAAACAAACAAAAATAAAGGTGTTTAGCAAACATGAAAAATGAAACATAAATATTATAATGACTTTGAGATTATAGACCAAAAACAAAATCTCCTTATGTAGTGTCCTGTATAAAAATGTACACATTTTGTGGCTTTTTTTTGCCCTAAAGTCCTCATAAAAGTGAAAAAAAACTTGTAAGTGGATGTGGATAAAAGCATCTGCTAAATGCGTTAAATGTAAATATAAAGTCCTGCGCCCATATTTCATGCATTTTCTGCCAGTTACAGATATGCAGCATGGCCAATAGCATGTTAACATGCATAACGAGTAACCGCAGTGAACATCTCTGAATTTATTTGCTATATTTAGTGTGAGCTTGAAGTGCTCAATTAGAGGCGAAACCCGTCACAGAGCAACACACTAATTACAGTGTATATAAGGGCAGTTTCACATATATAACCTATTCAACACACAGTAGAGAACGGAGGCCTGATTCTGATACTTTCACACAAATACACAAAAGTAAGTTGAAAGAGGGAAACATCCATCACAAATGTTGCATGAAAGATGGTATGATAATTGCATGGCTGGGTGGAGTTACATGTGACAGCTGAATGCAAATGCTGCTCCACAGATTCACTGATGATTTATTTAAAGGGAATTTCCCTCTTTGACCTGTACAGACGTGGCTCACAGTAAAAGCTGCTTACGTTCACCTCATGATGCCCGTCAAAGCTTAGCTTTAACAATTACACATTTACAGTTAAAAGGTCAAAATGGCTGCAGATATAATTCGATAATTTCAGTGAAAGGTGCCATTCTGATACATTGTCATTTTTATGTCCAAACCTATCTATAAAAACAAAAAGAAAAAAAGTATAATTTTTTTTATTATAGTGGTTAAGCAATAAAAAACAGAAAGATAGTGAGCTTTAAATTCTCCTTTCACGATTCACCCACAATTGGCCTCTGGATTTGGGCCTAAAATTAAATGATTTCAAAAATATATTTATTTATTCCAGTGTGTTATGAGAAGACAATTATTTCTCTCTCCTGGATCACTGCAGGGCCACCGATGCCCCATTTTCTGTTACTGACTTAAAGGAGAAAATGAAATGAAGTGAGACAAATAGTTTTCGAGACCTCAGCCAACAAACCATAATTTCAGTCAATAAAACAGCTTCTGACATATATTTTCTCTCCTGACACTTTAAAAGATTTTGTTGTAGGTAAATGTTTACTTTTATTAAAAGAATTATAAAATCAAATACACTTGCATTTCTGCATTTACAAATTATATGCATAATTATAGATTTTTATTATATATAGCCTACCTCTATAGTGACAATAACTGACATGTTTTCCTTATACCAGTCTATCATCACAAACATAATGTTAATTCAAAATGTATGTCTATAGGCTAATTATAGGTTTGTAAACACTCGGGATGCAGAAAACCCAAGAGATAGCCTTTACGGCTAGAGAAGAATAAAAAAATAATAATAAAAAGGTAAATTTGATTTTATACTCTTATTCATCGCCTACCAAAAAACACACTGGCTTGATGGACGTGTCTCTGTGTTCGCTTCTTTGTTAGCAAGCGCCATCTTGTGGCTAATGTTTGCATTAAAATGCTCGTTATAGGCATATTCTTCTGGTTTGTACATTATTCACATTCTGTATGGGCCAGGTTCGTGCACCTGACGAGGACACTAAACGGGTTAACAAAACCATAAAGAGGGTCTGACCTGGATCAGCACGAGTTGACACGCTTTAGCTCGTGTTTATTTCACCTGTTTGAAGCTTATAGCGAGGTAAAACACAACAGCTGTATTGTTCAAGCTATCACTTTATTCTATTTTTTGTTAAGTTACATCTAAAGCTTAAAAATGAAACGTAGCGAATCTGGAAAAAAAACAGTGAAATGAAAGATAGTTTGATGACAGCCCTGTAGTGCAAAGTCATCTTTGCCCTTATTTTGGTTGTTTTAAAACATAAAAGCACTTATTTCCATCAAACATTTCAGATACTATAATTTAGATGCAATAAGGCTATGCTTTGATACAGTTTCCAAACTAAAAAACAAACAAACAAA
This sequence comes from Aspiorhynchus laticeps, assembly GCA_023376895.1. Lineage (NCBI taxonomy): Eukaryota > Metazoa > Chordata > Actinopteri > Cypriniformes > Cyprinidae > Aspiorhynchus > Aspiorhynchus laticeps. The sequence goes on from JALXFT010000269.1 coordinate 47,746, forward strand.
CCAAAACAATAAAAACCAGGAAACATCGTTTGTAAGGTCTTATTTTACAATACATTCAGAACGCAATTTGATAGCCTAAAAATCAAATAATGTTAAGCAATTCCTTTATCACAAGTGAATAAACATTATCAATATGGCACAGATTTCATCACAAACAGCATCAATATACAGAAAACCCAAACCTGAGGCAGAAACGTACGTTTTAATGGATCAGTCCGATCCTAACCCGAATTTTCCACAAAAACTCTGACTAACATTTAATGTACATGTAAATCTCAACATGTAAAACAACAAATCAAAAGCATTTTTTCAAAAAACCTCTCCTTGACACTTGGTTGTCAAATTAGCGAAAACGTTCCAGCCCCCAAAATGCTTAAACCTCTACGGTGGCGGCAAGGGCAACGTTGGTGAAGTGCTCTCGGTGCTGGGTTTCTCTCCCTCTGCTGGTGGAGCCTCAGTGCGCTTCCTTGGCTTCCGCTTGCCAGAGTTGCTCTTGTCAACTAAAGCTACTCTGCGGCTTTGCTCTCTTCCGCCTCCTTCTGGTCAGCAGCGGAGGTGCTGTTGGGCTTCATACGAGAAGCGTCGTGGTTTCGTTGATGACCTGCGTAGTGTCGTTTGCAGGTGGCGTCTTTACGGTGCCGTTTTGCACCGGGAAAGCGCACCTCTAGAGCCGTGTAGAGGAACTGGTACTGAGCTCCTGTGAGGAGTTTAGAAGTACTTATAATATTTTAACGTGAAACAAGAGTCAATATGATTATGTTCAATGGATTCGTTTATGAACTTGTATGTGGTATATATTTTACAAACTACACTTACATTTGGGGTTAAAACATCTTTGAAGTCACCTTTATGTGCAACATTTCACATTTGTGACCTTTATTGAAATTGAGATTTATATGTCACATGAAAGGTGAATAAATAAGCTTGTCCATTGATGTATGGTTTGTTAGGATAGGACAATATTTGGCTGAGATACAACTATTTGAATAAAAAAATCTAAATATTGAGAAAATCGCCTGTAAAGTTGTCCAAATTAAGTCCTTAGTAATGCATATGATATTATTAATCAAAAAGTAAGTTTTGAAATATTTAGGAAATGTACAAAAGTATCTTCATGGAACATGATCTTTACGTTAATATCCTAATGATTTCTGGCATATAAAGAAAAATCGATAATTTTGACCCATACAATGTATTGGCAATTAACTACAAATATACCCGTGCTTATTTAAGACTGGTTTTGATTGGTCCCCCTGCTGAAAAAATTACAAAAAAGCTAAAACCAGCCTAAGCTGGTTGGCTGGTCTTAGCTGGTTTAAGCTGGAAGTAGCCTGGTTTTAGCTGGTCTCCCATTGCCTGACCTTAGCTTGAAGGATTAGTGGCCAAAACTCCTCTAAATACCAGCCTGCTGACCATACTATGATCTCAGCCTAGTCCAGGCTGGATGACCATTGCTAAAACCCTGCAGGGTCACATTTAGCAAAGGCCTAGCAAAGATATACAGTTTGAATTTAGTCCATGCTAAAATTATGAATAAAAGTAGTGAATCATAGAAAAGGATAACCAAAATGGTACAGATCAGTGATTTTTCTTTAATCCTCATTTATGGAAAAATAAAGTCACAATTGCAAGATAATTTTCTTTTAAGATATAGTAGTTGTAAGATATAAAGTACATAACCAGATGATTTAAGTGTTTTGTGTCCACTCTAATAAAAAACTATAGACCTTAGTCAAGCGGTAGTGCTAAATGTAATCTTTTAGTCAGGAATGATAAGCAAGGCTGTGAGGGATAGAAGTTGAGTTCGTTCAATGGATTGTAACTGTTAACAACCACTGTACCATATTTTCAGCCTGACGAAATTTTCAGTTGACCGAAAACCGTCATAAAACAGTTTTGAAAGTTGTGGGTTGAGAAAAAATATACAGTATTGGCATCTAACCTGACTAAGGTCTGATTGTTTTATCATAAACAAGAAGCCAAGAACTGTACGACTGTATTCCACCATCCTCTGAAAATCATCTCCTTGCAGCAAGTTTTTGACTACTTGTGAAGACAAGTCCACTAAGCTTCTCTAGTGTTATGTGCTGTCTCATAGACTGTATCCATAAGGCACAGAAGATTCCGGTACGTGACGATCATTGCTGAAGATGAAAGTTTAATGGATAGTTTAAAATCCAACAATACCATCCACCCAATCTCCATCAGGAAAAGTAAAACTAGTGCTGATGGACTTACAATTGCAGTTGCACCACCATGGGGACGTTACCGGTTCATTGTTGCTGTTGTAACATAATTGCCGTTCTCTCTGATGACCCTTATCATCCTCTATCAACTCCTTGAGGAGTTTTCTCTTGGAAACTCCACGGCCTCTCCATTTCAGGACTGGTACTGATTCCACCTCGCAAGACGTCTTCCTTCTGTTACAGGATTCAAGACGGAATTCATATGTCGGCAGATTAATGACGTCCAACAGATCATTCACCTTCCTGAGGAGAAGGAACTCTGCTTGACCTTTGTGGACTGTATTTCCAGGGACGTCCGGTCTCACGTATGTTGGTGAAATGCCTTTCTGTCCTTTTTTACCTCAATTTCCATGGTTCTCCGAAACGTTTTCTCTTTCAGATGCTCCCCAATACTGACAGCAATAATCCTTTGAAACAGATACAAAGATTAATATGGGTAATGAAAAATCTCGGGTAGAAGGATCAGTCAATTGCCTTTGTGCTGTCTTCGCTCTGTTGTTGGACTGTCTGTCTTTTCCATCCATTCCAGTCCTCCAAAGTTTCTTTCATCCCCAATCCTCGTCATATCCTGAACAATCCAATCCTCAATCATGCCATAAAACCGGATCCAATCTTGTCTGTCTGTCTGTCGTCTTCCGTCTGTCCGTCCATCCGTCCGTCATCTATCTATCTATCTATCTATCTATCTATCTATCTATCTATCTATCTATCTATCTATCTATCTATCTATTTGTATGTATCTATCTATCTATCTATCTATCTATCTATCTATCTATCTATCTATCTATCTATCTATCTATCTATCTATCTATCTTCTATCTTGTCTTCTACATCTATCTTCTGTCTGTCTGTCTGTCTATCATCTCTATCTTGTCTGTCTATCTGTCTGATCTACTCTATCTTTCTGTCTATCTATCTATCTATCTGTGTCTGTCTGTCTATCCATCCATCTATCTGTCTGTCTGTCTGTCTGTCTATCTATCTATCTATCTATCTCTCTCTCTTCTTCTCTCTCTCGATCGGTCTGTCTGTCTGTCTGTATATCTATCTCTATCTTTCTGTCTATCTATCTATCTGTGTGTCTGTCTGTCTGTCTATCCGTCCGTCTGTCTGTCTATCTATCTATCTATCTATCTATCTAGTTTTACTGCTTGTCTGTCTGCATGGCTGTCTATCCCCCAATCTGTCTGTCTATCCATCTTTCTCTCTGTGTTATTGTTGGAGGTCGTACATTGCCGTCCTCTTGGCAGTCTGTGAGCATGACCAGTGTTTTAGTTCGTTGCTGGTACAGCATGAGCAGGAACTCTGCCGTTGTGTTTTGTAAAGGCCCTTGTGTTGCGATCAGACTCTTGTTACACCAGTAGCCCTGTTGGAAAACAATAACAAGCATATTTGATTCATATTTACATATTTTAATCAATTAAACATTTTCTCATTCACTCTAATAACTGTATAAAAAAATAACAATATATTAGATAATATAAATTCAAGAGAATCAAGTTTTGTACATCAATGAATGAGGCGTTGATGTATTCATTAGATTCTTCTTCCTCCTCTGATGAATACTCGTCCTCATCCTCAGGGTCACTGGTCTGGTTGCCCTCAATGTCCAGTCTAAACAGGACTCTATTAAAGTCGTCTGGAACAGAAATGCTCACTGGTTACTCATCTGATGCTTATTTATAATGAATAAGTCTGTATATTATATACTGCATATACAGTGGTTTTGTAACATGCACTTGAAACCAAGATCTGCAGATTAATAAAGTTGGTGTTGGTCACTGACATGGGATAACAGTTGAGTAGCGGTTTTTCTTCTTGTTGTCCTCGCTGCTTCCCGTGTTAAACGTTCGCCAGTTTTTAAATTTGGGCAGTTTCTTCATAAAGGAAAGCAATGGAAAAACGTGCTGCATTAACAGTCAGATACACACAGTACAGGACACTTCAGTGTCCTAACAAACAATCAGCTGAAAATCAAAGAGGGAGGACAAACCTGGAACTCAAGTTCAAGCAAACTGGTGTCACTGCCATCTTTCTGTCTGAGGGTGTTGAGCGCTGAGTGGAATTCAGACAGTGAGACCTCTGTCTCTCCAAACTGGTTATACTCAATCAGAGCAGTGTGGATCAGTATGTACTGGGTCTGTCACAATCAACAACACAGGTAAATATGCATAAACATATCCAACAAATGTAAAATAAAGGGTGTTACAACAGAATTTTTAGTCAAAACTATCCAAAGTTTTAAAGTATAAAATAAAGGATGTTTTTAAAAAATAAAATAATGGGTGCTACAGCTACTTGGCCAGATTTGGTCACACTAAGGAACAAAAAATAAAATAAAATAAATGAAAAAAAAAACACATGTATGTATTTATGGCTTAATAATTACATAAAAATATAAATGTTCATTTAACGTTCGATTAAAATTTTAATTTTAAGGATGTTAAAATATGATTTTTGCATATTTAGCATGATTGGATTTCACACCTATATTTAAGATTTTAACATTTATATTTAAGATTTAAAGAAAAGATTTTTTAGCATCAATAGGTTTAATTTACATTTATATATACACAAGCAAACTGTAAATGCAAAAACATGTAAATTCTAAATTCTAAATACTACAAAATGTTTGACATTGAAATTTCACATAGGTATTTTTTTAAATGTTTAAGAATGTTAAATGACTAAAAATCAATGACCAATAATTGGTCATTTTAATTAAATAAAAGACTTAAAATTAAATAACTAAATAAATATTTAAAGTGCCCCTATTATGGGTAATGAAAGGTTCATATTTTGGTTTTGGGAGTCCGCAACAACAGGTTGACATGCATGCAAGGTCAAAAAACACTTTCATTTGTCTTATAATATGCATTTATTTTTTTACCTTATTTGCTCAACGACTTCCAAACGATTCACTCAACCATTCATTTTTCCAAACCCCGCCTTTGCTTGATGCTAATCTGTGGTGATTGGTCGATTTAATTTAAAGCAGTGTTTGTGAGCTTTTAACGCTCCAAAAGCATCACTTAGTGGCAAAGAATGAATTTGCATTTTGCACGAAAATCAAGTTTTGCCAGGTCTTTATGCACAAGTGGGCGGGCAATATGCTAATGTTTCATGTTGACGTCAACATGAAACGGCTTGGGATTCGTCGCCTCTTTCTTTTGAGAGACAATAACTTTATACACGGTGCACTTTCAGATTGTAAAACTTTGCAGGATGTTTTCATTCACTTAGAGCTGTGTTACACACTGCATGAAAGGTCATTTTCAAAAATCCATACTAGGGGCACTTTAAATATTTAAATAAATTGTCAAATACATTTTTTAATTGCTAACAAAATTATTAGCATCATTAATTAGAAATAAAATATTTTGAAAATGGTTAGAGTATAACAAATTGGGCTTTTTAATAATACCTTCTAAAAATTTGGTGTGACATACCAAATTTATTACAATAAATCAGCAAATAAAATCAAATCACCTCCACTTGAACCATGAGGCAACGCTGGCGACGTAGTTTTGCTACGAATCCATAGATGTCCATTCTGCCCTCTGCCTCGAGAGATTCAATCATTGCATCAATGCTGATATATGTTCCTGTGCGGCCGACCCCTGCACTATAGAAGACACAACAACATTCACTTTAAGCTTTATCCACTCCAAATGACCCTTTAGTCAATGCCCCTTTTTGATACCAAATGCACATAATAATCTCTACAGCCCTGTCTTACCTGCAGTGGACCACAATCGGGCCACTGAAGAAGTTCTTGAAGGAGTTGACTCTTCTCCTGAGCTTCAGAAGCAGACTGGGGTCTCCAGGCACACCATGGTCAGGCCAGCTAATGAACTGGATATGAGTGACTTCTCTTTCTGAGGCCTTTTCTCGCTTCTGTACAAGCACATACATGCACACATTAAGTTAAAACCATCGGAATGAAGCACATAAGAATAAATGGACCACACACAATTACATTGTTCAGGATCAGATGGCGAATGATATAATCAGGGCACTGTTGCTCAGATCGGATTTTCACCACAAAATCGTCAAAAATCTCAGTCTCTCTGTCCAGAGATGGCCAGTACTGAGCGCATTTGATCTGAGAGGACAAACATCACCAGTCAGTGGAAATAATTAACAAATAACTAATAAAAATGACAAAAACATGATTAAATACTATAAATAATTCTACAACAACACTGGACCAAACACAACCTTGTTGCCTTCCTCACAACGGGTGACCATGACAATAATGGATGACTTTTGCTCCCAAACCATTCGCCAGAAATCACAAACAGTCTCATCTTTGGGTCCTGGAAAACACGTCCAACAAAAATTGAAATCTAGAAACTTAGTTCATTGTCACTTTTAATAACCTTAATTGTTGGTGTAAACAATTCTGCCACAATTTTGATGGTTGTCAGGCAACAGTAATATGGAATGTTGGATAAAAGTGTGCATTCATTGGTCGCTTTAAATGTGGCTTAGCCAATCACAATTTAGAATCATAACCATCCATTTAATAAGAGGACTTTTACCTTGGGCTGCAATGTATTTCTTTGGCTCTTGATATCCCTGTAAGGGTTAATGAGTTACAGTGCATTTTAACAATTAAACAAATAAATATAATTTAATTGAAATATTAAGTATAATATTTAAATTGTATTTAAAAATGACCTCCATTAATTTCAATAAAGTTATATTAAAATTAGTTGAGGTAAACAAGCATGATATATAGCTAGAGGATAAATGACCCATACCTCGATAAAGCTGGCATTGATGTATTCATCTTCACCTCCAGTTGAGAGAGTAACCCGATTATAGTCATCTGCGAATTCATGCACAAAACGATAATTCTCTGATTAGAATATGAAAACTACACAAGGAATTGTTTAAACTGATTTCTTCATGAAAACTGGAGTGATATTTACAAGGCAGAATGTCAACGTAGCGGTTCTTGGACTGGTTTTCCTGTTTCTTCGCTTCTTTGATGGTGTAATTGGAGAAAATGCGCGGAATGCTCTGGAGAGAAGCAGAATCTGAATGTATTTCTCATTATATTAAAACAGTAAATGTAGCTTCTGCAGATTTATGGTATCTAGAGAATCACCTGAAACTCATCCATAAACAGACGGCTCTCGTCAGCGATCTTGCTCTTGTAAGCCTCTATTAAACCGTCGGCATAGATGGGCTCAACTCTGCGCAGCGGTTCTGCTGGAGGACATGAAACATCAAACTCTGAAAGCAGTTTACTTTTGGAATGTACTGAATTGACTGATAGGAGTGAATAACATACGTGTGAGAAGAATCTCTTCATCCTCAGCAGTCCTGTGGTGAGAAACCCCATCAGAAACATTGATGAACATTTACAGAAAATCATTGTGATAACAGAGTTCAGAGGGCAGCTGGGAGAAACTGTGACACTGACCGCTTTCTTTTGAGAAGGTAAATTTTGAAGAGCACAAAGAGGAGCGCCGCTGATGTCATAATGATTAGAAACACCAAGAATCCAACAACAGCCTTGTCGTTGTCTGAGAAGGAACACATAAAACTAGGCTGAATAAACTACTTATGGCAATCTTCAGTTGTTTTCTTCATTAAAATGGTTTTGCAAAAATAATTAATGTTTTGAATCATGCACACTCACATGAAAATATATCAGTCATATCAGCAGCCTAATAAAATTGGTTTATTTTACCAAAATTGTTGAGATCACATGACCAGCCAAATACTCAGTTTCTCATTTTTTAACTACTTGCCAATCCGTATGTTTGATAAAGTTGCCAATTGTAACATAGGCCAATCTAAAAACTACAACAAAGTGCACCTTTAAAGCACTTTCTGAAGGATGATGCATTGAACAGATAAAAATGATAGAACTGAATTGAATTGGCAGAGACAGAAAGAGACAGAAAAGGTTGTTCTTACATTTAGTAGTAGCTGTAGTATTACAAACAGTCACATATTGTTCTAAATTCTTGGCTGTAATCTGAAAAGATTAAATAAATATGTACTGTAAAACACACGTTAAACCACTGCAATCCAACATAAACAGCACTTCCAATGCACGTGACTCTTTGGCATGCATGAATGGCAGATGCTGAAAGACATTAAGCAGGATTTTAATACCTTAATATTATATGTTGTAAGGTAGTGAAGATCATTAAATGTAAATGAGCATTGGTCAATTTCAGAAGACTGTTCAACAGTTTGTCCATTGTACTGGATTTCAAATTTGTATTTTCCCACTCCTCCATTCCAAACTATATTGTTTTCGGTCAACTTGCATTTTATTTTAATAGAATTGTGAGAGAGGTGTTCTAAATCAAAACCTGGATTGAAAGTGGGATCTGAACAGAGTAGAACAAAACATGTTTTAGACACGTAATGGCATATCATTTACATACAAAATTTAACATTATACAATGCAATAAATTAACCAAAAAAAACATTAATTCATTGTAAAGTTCATTTTAATATACCATTATAGATGAAAACACAGGTGGTAAAAAGGTTTCAAAGCTGATAGAGACAAAATCTTAATATTCAGAAAATAATGCAAGAAATAAGAGGCAAGAGATTTGGGAAGATACTACTGGTCAGAAAGTGTTGCATTCTCACCGGTGTAAATTACATAATCTGTTTCGTTGACTTTTCCAGTAATATTACATGTATAGTTTTTATATGGCACTAAGTTTGCAACTTGGCTAGTGCACTGAGTTTTGACAGCACACTGAAAAACAAAACATACCTGAATAAGACATTAAACATCTACTACCTCTACTAATGTCATAAAAGTCCTTGAGTATTTTACAGAAAATGTGAACAAGATAAATAATATATTAAAAACTTAAATGAATGCTGTATGGTTAAATACAACAGGAAAAGTGTGAGCTCTTACAAGGACTGTTTCCACCACTATCACGGGTTTTGCAGCTGGCTGAATAACTGTCCCATTTGAATCCCTGAGCATTGATCTCCCTCGAGGTGATTCCAGGAGATTTCCAATGAGGATTGCTGGATCTGTGCTGAAATCGTGCCATTCTCTTGCAAATCTGTAAGAAAGAAAAAATTAATCAGAAACAATGCAAAACAAATCTTCACAATTCATAGATCAATTGCTACACAGAACCCCATAACAAAAATAAATAAATAAAAATAAATACAGTGGTTATTAATATGATATATCAATTAAGTGTATTGGAACATCTAAAACTATATAATGTTGTAACAATATTGTATAATACATGTAAAATGTACAATGTGATAAATCATTCATATTTATGACAGTTTTAAATTTATATTCTCATGAAGAAATATCTGAATTCAAATTGAGTTCTCCTAGAAAAGTATAATGAAAAATTATTGTGAAAAGTTAAAAGGATAACACCAAAGACGTTGTTATAACAATGATGAAACCATTTGTGCTGGTTTGATATTTTTGTAAAGACATTAATATAGTTTTAAATATACCATAAGTGTGTAGGGCCATTGTATTGTACATGTAAAATATAATGCAGCCTAAAAAACTATTGCTAGTCAAAACATTATTGGTAAATATTGCCATGTGCAGTAGAGAAAGAAGGGAATCCTGCCTTTTTAATTAGCAACTCACCACATTTTATTTCGAAGGAGTGCTCATGACTCTTGATGGTTTGATTCTCATAAGGATATTCTCCAGTGCAGGTGTACTGTTTGTTGGGTAATAATGACACTGAAGTGTTTAAACCATAAATTTTACCTTTTGACAAAGAAAGAAGAGAAAACTGATTCATCATCTGTTTGATCATCAATGTATTTATGATGCTGAAATAAAAAAACAAAAATCTTATTATGCATTTACAGTGTCATGGAAACATTTGCATTACTTACTGTCATTGGGCAAGTGATGTTAAGTGCATCATTACATCGGGCTGGTTTATTAATCCATTCAAACTGAGAGGGAATAGTTGTATTGAACCGTATTTCAGGTTTGACTGAAACAGAAACATTCAGTTTCTAAAAACAGACTTCAAATGTCTCAAATCACAGAAAACATACACAACTCCAACAAACACCAGGACACTATAATTGACTCCATTCATAAATAAAATAATACAAAATAAATAAATAAAATCAAACTGCAATAATTTGTAATTAATGTCTATTAATCTTTTTGATTTATTTTTTTATACATAAAACATGTGATTTGCAGAAACAGATACTAATAATCAGTGATTGAAATGCATTATAATTTAATGTATTAATTTTATGCATTAATAATAGCTTAAAAATTGCAATTATGCCTCCTGTGTGTTGTGACCAATTTAAATTCACACTCATGAACTGAAAAGGGGCCAATTCCACAGCGTTCATGTGAGTGTGATTGTGTTGAATTATTCAACATTATTCTACAGACATTTGTGTTTAAACAGCATTAAAGTTTATTAAATACCAACCTGGAGGCAGAGCAACATTCATTGTGTAGTTACATGTGTCCAGTACAACGGTGTGTGTGGATGCACAAGAGTTTTGCTCCGTTATTTTAACACATTCAGTCAGATCCCATTGAATATCAGTGAATTCTCCTTTCAAACACACTTCATCTGTCACGCTTGTCACAACAGTTGTTGGAACAGTTTCTCCTTTTTCTGTAGAAACATTAAGAGACATATTAAATCACAATATCTATTCAGCAACATAATAATACAAACAGACAGTTCAAAAACCTGCTCTCTATACTGTCAAATGAAATAATGCAAAGTCCCCAAAGAGTATTTGGAGACTTAAAAATCACATATAAAAAATGACTATCATTGCATTATGTAACAAAATATCAATCTGTTAAGTGTAAACAAACTGGACATTTTTAAGTGTGAGGTCACTGTAAAATACGTCCCATCTGAGTCTATTTCAGTGTGTTTTAATTCATGCAAAAAATCTTATTTTTCACACTTACTACTGGAAGTAAAGTTGTTGCTTCCACTGGGTTCACAGTCATCCACACTGACAGTGTACACAGTGCATGGTTTTAACCATTTAAATGGAATTTCAAAGGTAGTTTGTTTAGATATTTCCAAAGCACGGATCTCACTGTGCTTATCCTTTATCCTGATTGTGAAATTTTGTTCCTCAGAGCCGTTGATATTCACCACCTGAGCGCCGGTTTTGTTCACACTCGTCACAAGGCTGTACTGACCTGTGTTTAAGTGCATATGAACATTCACAAATTCATAAGAAGCAAACTTCAAAGTTGACTTCACACAACCAGGCGCAATATAAACAAATACTCACATAGGCCTTTAGTGGTACCTGAGAAAAGCACATATTTAAAAGTTAATAATCATAAATCAAGTAATTTTTTTTCTCAATAAACATTAATAATTATATCAGAGAGCACAAACGTGGTGGTGTTACCCGTGAAGCTGGTGAATGTGTGTAAGGTTGAGTTGGAGTGCGTGGAGGTGAGAGGTATGATGGTGGTGTTTGGAGGTGAGGTGGTGTCTGGTTGAGTTGCTAGTTGACAATAAAAGAGTTAAAACTGTCTGACCAGACTAAAGCTGTACTGCAAAGTTCAGGTAATGAATAAACAACACACTTCAAGAGGCAAATCATTACCTTGACCTGGTGATGGTGGGGTTTGTGTAGGAGTGCGTGAGGGTGAGGGGCCTGTTTTTAAGGGAAATGCAAGTTCAATTTTGTCCCAATAAACATTAATAATTTTATCAGAGAGCACAAACGTGGTGGTGTTACCCGTGATGCTGGTGAATGTGTGTAATGTTGAGGTGGGGTGCGTGGAGGTGAGGGGTGTGATTGTGGTGTTTGGAGGTGAGGTGGTGTCTGGCTGAGTTGCTAGTTAACAATAGAAGAGTTAAACATGACTGACCAGACTACAGATGTACTAAAAGCTCAATTAACATAGAAATTATGCATTTCAAGAAGCAAATCGTTACCTTGACCTGGTGATAGTGGGGTTTGTGTAGGAGTGCGTGAGGGGCAAGTTCATGGTATTGAGCTTAACTTTATGTAATTCACAAATATATTAAATATTGTACTAGTATTAACCATGGTAAATTACACAATTATAAAATTGCACTAAATTGAATCTGCACAATCTTTAACGTCAACATTAACATTTACGGGAGGTATAACTTGAAAAACTGTTTGATATTAGTGAAATATTTTTAATGTTTAAATACAAATATATAAAAATATGTTACAAATGAACTTTAAAATTAACAATATAATTATTAGCATAATAATTAACATACTTCATGGTACACTTTAATTGTTATTATTATTATTTTTAAAATGTGAAAAACTATAAATTCTACATTTCTACAAACTTGCCATCTGTAAAAAGATTTAGTTCAGAACAGAATATATGATTGTAGGAAGACTACTATATTCAGCTACAAGCTTCATTACCTGATGTAGATGTAGACTGTGTGGTGGAAATGTGTTGTGGTGCAGTGAATGGTTGCAAAAAAGTATCCATTACAAAAATAGGTTATAATATTTTGATGAAAGGGTTAGGGTTAGGTTACAAATATGTATTTTTTTTTCTGACAAATGGCGTAAAATATCACCATATACATGTATAAGTACAAAAAAATCCAGTTTGATTTTATGTGCATGTCTTTAAATGTTGCAAATGAAGAAAAAAGTCTGCAACAGGTATTAACATTATTATTATTACAGGTACTAACATATTATTTAAACACATGATAAAGCATTCTTTTTGATGAATAAAAAAGTTTAATATTATTAACAATATTGCGGTCTAAAACAGTTCTAGGAACAATTTTCCTAGTTGATCACTATACCATACAGTGGTTGCACGAATGGTTTATTGCTGCTAAACATAAAAACAGATTGTGTGACTATAAGGAAATGAACGGTCATCTAAAAAATAATGTAGATCAGCACACAGGTGTGAGGAACTTTATATAAATGAAATATATACAGCTCTCTCACTGTAACTCACGTGCCAGTTATTACAGCTCTCCATGCGTCATAAGTTGGAGAGACAAAAATAAAATAGCTCAGAGATGGTGTGCTCGTAGCACGGCATGATGGGAAGATGGGGGTCAGAGTGTGAGAGAATAATAATGCAGGAGAGTGAGTTTGATGTCAGCTTTACCTTCAGTGGTATTTGCAGGCGTGTTTGATGAAGTGGTGAGAGTGGAGAGATTTGAGTGAGGGACTGTAATGATGGATGGACACCATGAAACAATATCTAAGCATATCAAGTTACTAATAATTAATTAGTATTAAACATTACAAAATTTTATGAGTATTACCATTAGCAATGCTTGATTACAGATGAATTTGCACCAAAATATACAACTATGAATTAAAACTGTTTGACATTTGTGAGATATTTTTAATATTTAAATACACTGTATAAAACTGTTTACCTTCAAAATATGTTTATTTTAGAAACTTGTCTAAACATTTTTAATAAGACAACAACACCACACACACACACACACACACACACACACACACACACACACGCACATACATATATATATATATATATATATATATCTTTGAATGTACTCAGTGACATTTGTGTGCACCACGGCATGATGGGAAGCTGGAGGTCAGAGTGTGAGAGATTGTGTGTGAGAGTATAACAATGCAGGAGAGTGAGTTTGATGTCAGCTTTACCTTCAGTGGTGACTGCAGGTGTGTTTGGTGAAGTGGTGAGAGAGGAGGAGTTTGACTGAGTGTCTGTAATGATAGATTGACAGCATGAAGAAATATCTAAGCATGTCATGTTTTCACTGAAACATATTTGCTGACCCATATGTTCAAATCAGGAACTGCATAAAAGAAACAGAGCAACACAATTACTGTTTCCTGCATCTGTGGAAATTGTGAGATAAAAACCAGTTTGTTACAAATTACATTAAAAATGCTACAAACTACAAATAACCTGTGTTGTTCATTGAATGTTCTAACACTTCTTCTAAAATAAAAATAAATAAAATAATAATAAAAACAACAACAAAAACAATAATAATAATAATAATAATAATAAATTATTATTATTTTAGCACAGATTTTTTTTCTCCAATTTTTTTCAAAACAGATGTTTAATAAGAAGAAAATTCCATATTGATAAAATAATTAAAAAAAACATGAAATTGAATGTTAAAAACAGCGTTACCTGCAGTGGTGCTGGTGTTTTGTTGTTGCGAGGCAGTGTGTGTGTGTGAGATTGATGTGCAATTCAGGTTTTTACAATCAGAACCACTTCCTAAAAGATAAGTGTTATTTGATCAAATAATATATTCATCTGGTCCCACTTTATATTTGGTGTCTTTAGCTACCAGCATGTACTTAAGTAAAAGAAAAAAAAAAAAAACAAATTGGTACAATGTACTTATTGTGTTCATGTTGTATTGCAAAACACTGCTGTTGAGGTGAGATACAGGGCAGGTTAGGAACAGGTTTCACAGTATAATTAAATAAATAATTAAAGATTACAGGAATTAAATTAAAATAAAACATACTGTGTTATACAATAAGTGCATTGTATCAAATGATTTATTTAAATGCAAGTAGTTATTTACACTTGATATAATTTGGGCCCTTGTATAATCCTGTTTGAGAAGGTTGGATGTCACACTATGACCCAACATAGTACAATATTATTTTTGTATTGTTAAAAAAGACAATACAAAATGTATTATTATTAGAGGTCGACCGATATATCGGTTTTGCCGATCAATCGTCACTGATAGTTGACTTCTGGAACTATCGGCTATCGGCAAAAATCCATGCTGGAGCGGCTGAGAAGGTCAGATCCTTAAACAGTAGAAGAGCATCCTCTAATTGAGTCACTGATGCCTAGTGCTGTTTGTTCTGACACATGACACTGCGCGCTGAACAGCGTGGGAAACCTCAGCTGCGAATTTAAAACATCGACAACAAAACGGTGTTTATATAGTATACTACAGTACATGTTTTCATATCATTACTAAGTAATTAATTTGTTGACTTGATGCTGCTTTAGTAGAGAAAGAACAGCAGAATGTTTGCTATCAAGGCTGAGAGGATGCAAACATTAGCAGCACCTCAAGAGGTTAAAACAATGTGACCAAAACACTCAAGACCAACCAAAATGTTTAATATCACGATTGTAAGCATCTATTTGAGTACTCCTAGACGCAGCGCTGCACTTTTGCCCGGTGTGCAGTTAACACATTTTGTTATTTTAATTAGATATTCACAAGTGTTTTAGAATAGAAGCAATTAAAGTGAGAGGGTATTCATATAATATCCATATGTATGTCATTTAAATGCTATGCGTAGATATTTAGAGTGTTAATTTCAACATCTACTAATATATTTTTAAATTTTGAAGTTGCTTTAACATTAGTTAATGAACTATGAACTAACTTTAACGGTCAATGTATAATAAATATGGTTCAGTATACTGTTTTTTTGTTGTTTGTTTTTTAACAGAGCACTATTTTATTTTTCGTTCTGTATCCATTTTAAAAACTATCGGTTGATTAATACAACCCAGGCTCATTTGAAATACGTGTCTCTACATACATTTCTGCAACAGCATAATTATGTACCCTACAGCACGTTTCGCGGCAGTTTCAAAGTGAAATGTCCAGAGAGTGGCGCTAAAACACACGTTTAATACGTGACCGTGACACGTTTTTATTACGTTGGTACAGGCACGTATTGCAGTGTTTTTATTATGCTGCTTGAGGTACATTTTGCGGCCATTCATAATTCAAATATCCGGTGAGTGTCGCTAAAGATTAAGCTCTCTGAATTTGGAAGTATCCCCTACACCAAACCCAAACCTAAACCTACCCGAAAGTGTTAACAAATGCAAAAGTAATATAAAAACGTATTCGCTGATGCAGCCATGCTATTTTAACTTCCTTATGCAGATTTGAGCATTTTTGTTGAACTGTAGTTTGACGGGATTCGTACCGGAGCTTCTCTTCACCGAAGTGCAACGCTGTATCGCGTGAGCTACCGAGTAAACTTACTGAGCTAGTAAACTCATACATATGAAGATGTATATGTGATGACAACGTTCAAAAGTATCAGTTTTCAAATCGTGCAGGATGTTAAAATTGTTTAGAAGTCATAACATACCATTCTGCAAGTAACTGGGAGAAAATAATCAAAACTGTTCCTGTAAGTCACACTTCGTGTGAAAAGGAATAACAGTTGTCAGAGTTTTACTGCCTCTAGTGTTCATGAATGAATTAATGAATGAATATTATATAGCGCTTTATTGTGTATTGTTGTACACCCAAAGCGCTTTACAATCATATGAGGGGGTCTCTCCTCAACCAACACCAGTGTGCAGCATCCACTTGGATGATGCGACGGCAGCCACAGCACAACGGTGCCAGTGCGCTCACCACACACCAGCTACAGGTGGAGAGGAGAGAGAGATAGAGCCAATCAAGTGGATAAGGATTATTAGGAGGCCATGATTGACAAGGGCCAGTGGAGGGAATTTGGCCAGGACACCGGGGTTACACCCCTACTCTTTTACGAGAAGTACCATGGGATTTTTAATGACCACAGAGAGTCAGGACCTCGGTTTAACGTCTCATCCGAAAGACGGTGCTCTTTTGACAGTATAGTGTCCCCATCACTATACTGGGGCGTTAGGACCCACAGTGACCACAGGGTGAGCACCCCCTGCTGGCCTCACTAACACCTCTACCAACAGCTACCTAGTTTTCCCAGGAGGTCTCCCATCCAGGTACTGACCAAGCTCAACCCTGCTTAACTTCAGTGGGCAACCAGTCTTGGCCTGCAGGGTGATATGGCTGTGGGCTCATTTCAACTGGAAACTGCAGTGAATCGTACATATAGGTACATTTTTTCAGTTTTGCAGAAATGTATGTAGAGGCACGTATTTCCAATGAGCCTAGGTTGATTAATAGGTATCGGCCAGTGTGGACCACTATCGGTCGACCTCTAAATTATTACTATAAACTGCGTAAGCTCAACAATATGTTCATTTATATCCATGTTATAGAGTGAAGAAAAACTGATAAATTCATAAATGATAAAAAACATTAAATATGATGTAAAATACACTTTTACCTGCAGTGATGTTGTTTTGTTGTTGTATAGTGGTGCGTGCGGGTGAGATTGATGTGTTTGTCTGAGTCTCTTTCTGATTAGAAGAGCTCCCTATATGATGAGTATTTGATCAAATCAAATGTTTATTGCATACTTTTATCACAGATATGAAATAAAAACATTAAACAATCTTAAATACACTGTTACCTGCAGTGATGTTTATGTTTTGTTGTTGTATAGTGGTGCGTGCGGGTGAGATTGATGTGTTTGTCTGAGTCTCTTTCTGATTAGAAGAGCTCCCTATATGATGAGTATTTGATCAAATCAAATGTTTATTGTATACTTTTATCACAGATATAAAATAAAAACATTAAATATGATGTATAATACAGTTACCTGCAGTGATGTTGGTGTTTTGTTGTTGTATAGTGGTGCGTGCGGGTGAGATTGATGTGCTTGTCTGAGTCTCTTTCTGATTAGAAGAGCTCCCTATATGATGAGTATTTGATCAAATCAAATGTTTATTGTATACTTTTATCACAGATATGATATAAAAACATTAAACAATCTTAAATACACTGTTACCTGCAGTGATGTTTTGTTGTTGCATAGTGGTGCGTGCGGGTGAGATTGGTGTGTTTGTCTGAGTCTCTTTCTGTGAAGAGCTCCCTATATGATAATGAGTGTTTTGTCAAACAAAATGTTTAGCTTTTAAACTTTTAACTAATTCTCACTATTAACTCACTACTAACTATGACTTTTGCCTCAGTAAACTCCTAATTTGCTGTTTATTAATAGTTATGGTAGTTGTTAGGTTTAGGTTTGGGGTGCTTTAGGTAATCTAAAATATGATCGTGCAGAATAAGGCATTAATGTGTGCTTTATAAGTACTAATAAACAGCCAATATGTTAATAATAGGCATGCTAATAAGCAACTAGTTAACAGTGAGAATTGGTCCCTATACTAAAGTGTTACCTTTTTTTAAGATATATGAATAAAAACATGAAATATGATGTCAGTTACTTCAATATAAATATGAATGAATTTTTAAAATCTAAAGGATTTATAATTGATGTTAATAAATTCATATTTAACAGCAAATAATGTACTAGCATTAGCCATATTAAATAAGAATACTGTGAAATTTTGATTTTAATAGGACATTTTAGAAAATCATCTTGCAAATCTTTACTTGTGAAGCATTGACTGTGATAATATGTCAAAAGAGGATAATCAGTACCGTTCTCATGTGATTTAAGGGTTTCTGGAGCCGTGTGTGTGGGTGAGGGGCCTGATGCTAAAGGGAAATAGACAGTATGAGATATACGATTACTGGAAGACCAACTACAGTATATACAAAACCAACTTGTACAGCCAAGAAATTATATTTTCTTATTGTGTGTACAGTATTATTTCCAACAGTAGCCTAAAGTAATGTCTTGGCTATTGATTAATATTATTTTGCTGCCTGTATGCCTACAGTAGATGACATCAGCCAAAAAGTCGAAAGTTGAAGAAATGGAAAAAGTTATGACATTCGATTAAAGATAATCAAGACATGTACTTTCCCAACAGAATAACGTGCGCTGACAAATTGTGTGTAATAAGACCAGGATTGTGTATTAAAAAAGTACAAAGTGTCTATTTTGGTTTCATGTTGATTTTAAATGTTCAAACTCTGCTTCAACAAATGGCAATAAAAATAAAAAATTAAGACAAAAGGCCAAAATGTTACAAAGCTACATATTACGTCTTGCAAATGAATATATAAATGATTATTATTGCAGCACAGGAACTGGATTTTTTTTGATTAACAAAAATAAATGGTTTATATTAGTAACTATTATTGCAGGATTTTTAAATGTGAAGCCTGGTGTAGCCTTAAAGGTCTTGCTTGGGTCTCAACAAACAAACAAACAAACAAACAAATAACACCTCTTCCTGAGTAACGTGCTCGCAGCATGGCATGATGGGAAGCTGAGGTCAGAGTGTGAGAGATTGTGTGTGAGAGTATAATAATGCAGGAGAGTGTGTTTGATGTCAGCTTTACCTTCAGTGGTGACTGCAGGTGTGTTTGGTGAAGTGGTGAGAGTGGAGGAGTTTGACTGAGTGTCTGTAATGATAGATTGACAGCATGAAGAAGTTTTCACTGAGATATATTCTATGACCCATATGTTCAAATCAGGAACTGCAGTACAGAAACAGAGCAACACTTACCTGCATCACTTGTTCCTGTATCTGTGGAAAGTGTGAGATAAAAACCGTATTAATCACCTTCATCAGAATTACATTGTGCAACTGAACCTTTTATCACTGAATTATTTCTGAGACTCAACAGACTGAACTGCTTCTGTGCCAAAAGGAGGAGTTTTCTCCTGCTTTTTTAAAAGACATTGCTCTCCTAGCTATACATGATTATGTGGCTAAATTAATTTTATTATTGGCATTTAGCAATGTTTTTTCTGCTCTCAGAACAGATATATGATATGTGATCTATAATTGCAAATGTTTTCAAAAACTAATGAATATGACTAATTATTATAAGACGCGCTACAGCTATTCACCTACAAGTAACCCAAGCGCTTCATTACTGGTTCTGATGCAGACTGTGTGGTTAAACTGTGTTGTTGTGGGATGCGTGTGGAAATACTGTGTGTGTTGTCATCTGTTCCCAGGATGGGGTCACATATTCATTTAAAAGGACTTACCTTTACAGACTCTGAAGGCAACATGAAATGCCATTCACTTTTTGCATTATTTGCAACGGCCATCTAAAATAACGCTTTGGCTATTGTTTAATATTATTTTGCTCCCCCATATGTGTGACCCATATCTATTTATCATGTGAAGATATCAGCCAAAAAAGCGAAAAGTCAAAAGTTGAAGAAATTGAAAAGTTATGAGATTTTGATAGGAAAAACCTACTAATATATTAAGATTAGCAACATTATAAAAATATAACACTGCTCATGAGCGCAGCACTGATGATGAGATTTTGAAGGAGAGTTTGCAGTGCAGCATGATGGGAGGATGGAGGTCAGAGGTCATGAGTGGGACAGATTGATTGAGAGAGATACTGTATAATGCTGGAGTGTGTGTCTGCTGTGGTGATGCTTGTTGTTGTGGTTACCTTTATCGGTAGGTGAGGCAGAGGTGAGAGCAATGGGTTGCGTGTTGTTGTTGGATTGGTCAGCATTGACACCTAATTGACATAATTATATAGTTTAAACTGGATCCAAAAACAGTCTATATGCATAAAATTGACATATTTTCCATCGGATTAACAAACCAAATGCAATGTTAATGAAATAGATTTTTTTATTCATCCAAGACAGATGAATTTGCACCAAAACACCATAAAGTTTCATTGGGTGCACAACCTTCAATGTCAACATTAAAAGACACGAGAAGTTAAAAAAACTGCTCAATATTCATGAACTATTTTTTTGACTGAGGGACTGTAATGATGGATTGACAGCATGAAACAATATCTAAGCATCAAGTTTTCACTTATATATACATTTTCTGTTCCAAAAATACAGCCTTATATAAAAGTAAAATTGTGACACAGACACACACATACATAACCAACGTGATCTCATGATAATTCGTATGTATTTTACGTAACATGTAGTTCTATAAAACGTACATTTACTTACAATTTTACAGGCACTAAAACGTACAATACTGACGTATTTTCAGCATCTAAACGTACAAATACTTACGTATTTTCTGCATTTAAACGTTGAAAACTGACGTATTGACGACATCTAAAAATGAATCCTTATGAATATTGAAATCGCGGCATTCATTTTATTATTAGTTGTTTTTAGTTGTCATATCAATTACCTTGTTTTCAGTTGTTTACTCATTTACCTAATATGAAATGTTAGCATTTCGTTCTGTTCTGTGTGATTTCTTCCAGCTCGTTTCCAAGAATAGGCCTACATAATGTTAAGCAAGACTTCACTTTAAACCCTCAAAATAAATAACATATCTGCAATTGTTTAACCTTTACTTGTCATGTAATGTTTACTTTGTTTGCCATGGGCCACAAAAAAGCGTTTTCTCCAACATGCTGTGACTGACAATAGAACTAACTTATAAAAAACACCAAAACCGTTACATAATTACGAAATGAAACTATATTATTTGTGCGCTGTAATCCAGATCTTCAGAATCCATACGACTGCGAGGAACAAACCCAAATCCAAGCCTTTATTCGGCGATCTTTCTCTCCATCCTGAGCAGCGAGTCCAGCGAGTCCAGCGACCGTAAACAGCAAATCCCGCGCTGACTGATGCGCTCGTTACGAATTCAAGTGTTGCCGCTTCAAACACCAGGTTTTACGGCAGAATAATCGAACGCTCATTGGCTCTCGCCTGCATTCGTCACAGATTGCGACGTGCCCTGTTTCTGGTGAGGTGTGTGTTTGAATGATGCGTGCACGCGCGTGCCTTCACTGAGTTCACTGAGAACGAGAGGATCAGGAAAATAATCTGGATAATATTTTCAGCGATTAACAATTTAAATTCTGCTCTGCACCTCACACAAACCTGCTGTATTCCGCCAGAGGGGACTGCGGCTGCAACGCATGGTCAGTAGGATTTCTTTTGAAATTTTTGCATTTGCATCATTTGCATTTATCTGTCTGTCATGTTTTTCTTACACTGTACAGAAATAGCTATGTTTAGGTTTAGAGGTAGGAGTGGGATTAGCGACTATAAAAACATTTTTAATGCTATTATTGTTACTAAAATTGTTATTTTCCTGTTTATTTTCTATGTTTCGGTCAATTGCGTTTTATATAATTTTATATTCGCTATAAAATGGGTAGGTTTAGGTTTGGGGGTAGGTTAAGGGGTCTAAAAGTCTAAATTGCTTATTGATAAAATGATAAAAATGCATTGATACGAATACCTTAATGATATAAAAGATACGTAAATATTTTTATGTTTTTTAACTAAAAATACGTATCGGTTTGTACGTTTTAAAGATTGAAATATGTCTAAATTGTACGTTTTAGCATCAATAAATACGTACATAAATGTACGTTTTGTGCTTGTAAATGTTACATATTAATACCTACGTATGAACATGAGACCAGGCTGACATAACCAATAGTGATACACAACTGACTGGAAGCATCAACATAAACATTTAAATCTAAGAACTTGCAACATGTTTTTGACTAGATTTTAAAAAGATTTCTCCTTTCATCATCTCATACATTCTTATCACTATCGCATCCTTCACAAACTGCTGCAAGACTATTCCCTGCTTCAGTTTTTTTTTTGTCTTCTTCAGTGTGTGAGGGTGAGGGGCATGTGACTGAAGGGAAAAGCAAGTTAATTTTAGGTGGTCCAGTATAAGATTCAACAATAAACACACTAAAACTACAAACTCATACAACAGACCAAAGTGTCTTCTAGCAAGTCGTACACTTTCAACTCCTCTGATGAAGCCAATGTTTATACGATAAAAGGTAGAAATATAGAACACAATCTCAATTTTCACTACAACAGCACTGCATTTGAAACATATACTGATGATTTGATGATATAGGGAATTTACCGAATATTTAAAATTTTTAGAACTTATAGAAATTTTTGCTCTAAAACTGGATGGTCTGAGGAAAAGCAATTTTCACTCAGAAATTGCTAGCAAATTTCACAAATAATTCTAAAGACATGTAAAATAAGTTAAGGTCCTTGCATACTGAGTCCAAAATTTTTGTATGCCTTTTTTCGTATTCGTCATCCTAAAAATTCATCACGCACAAACACCTCTCAAAATGCTTGCTACAGATGCGAAAAACACTGAAAATTTAACCTAATCCAACATTTTTTTACGACGAACGAAAGTTTCGGAGGCAGTGTGTAAACGTGACTGACACAACGTGAGGTCGTATTTATTTTTTAACGTGCGAAAATTTTTTCAACGAGAATTTTGGACTCAATGTGAAAAGCAGAAATAGTATTTTCTTGTAAAACCTATAAAATCTTTGTTTTATTTACTACTTTGCTTACTAAAAGAAAAAAGAAAACATAAATACAGTGTAGCAATGGCCATATCTTCAATTATTTACCAATTATAATTTGCGTAATATAAACTATTTACAAAAAATAAATAAATGAGTTCCCTGACAACTAAAAAGCTCTGTTTATTTTAAAAACAAATCAACTATTGAATCTAAATCAAATTTATTCCGCATCTCTTTTCTTTGAAACTCAAGATAGGCTCCTTGTAAAAACTGTCAGCTTTGGTCAGAAAGGGGAAGGGAGTTACTAGCAGTGGTCTGTATGTGGTGCGAACTGGCTGCCATGGAAACGTAGCGTGCACACAAACTAATTCAGTTTCTCAACCACAGCTTCCTGTAGCTCGACAAAACCCTTCCCCCTTCTCAAGGCTCTGGCACTTTGCTTTCTTTTCTTTTGTTCGGCTCAGTATACGCTGGTTCTGGCAGATATATACTGCCATACAACTCACTGTACATGTGCGGAAGGGGGAGGGGTCAAATGTACTGCTGTGGGTGGGGGTAGATAATTATAGATTACAGACTATAGATATGCAAATTATATCTATGCAACTCTTCTAAATCTTCTACATGAGAGCTTCGACTACAACTAGAACACTGTAAAATGTTAGACTACTAATCTAATGCAGTGTCAAGATAAAGTATTTTATGGAAAGATTTGGTATTTTTGATGCTAAGATTTATTATTTTTATAATTCTGAAAATCTCCTAATAGCTTTATTTAACTTTTAACACCGTATAACTGTAGTTTTAGCTCAGAGTTGCAGTACTTTTCACTTATTTTCATTGCCGGATGTGGTTTTGCTCGACTTGGTTCACAACTTGAAGCGCATGCATCTTGAGCGTAGCTGTTTTAGCAGGTCCACCCATTACATGGAACACGACAGAATGAGAAAAGTGACTTTAAATGTCCAGTTTGATGTAGTTTTCTTGTCGTTTTTGAGAGATTGACTTTCAAAAGATTCTTCAAAAAGTCTTCAAAAGTCTTAATCGCAATGAGGTTCACATAAAACATCAATCTCCTGCAAGCTGATATTTATCCTGCTTTTAAAGTTTGATCTAAACCTCCAAACTGTGCTATATTCACAAACATTGACTATTAAAACAATGCATATTACATATTTTCAATAATAATGCAATGTAACATAACATAAACAATCATTAAAGCTCATGTTTAGTCTATAAAAGTTCAAATAATTCCTTTAAATCTTAAAAACTGTTTCCCCAACAGAACATGTTTTTCAGCATTATTTGGTTTAATCATTTTAGTTACAATATATTATGTCATTTCTAATCAATTTTGGAGTTTAAACTTGATTTTCTTCATTCCAAATGGAGTTTTGATTTGAGATTTGACTTTGGCACCATTACTTAAAATTTTAAGGCAGTAAATTTACTATTATTAGTATTATTACAAGTTATTTTTGGTAACACTTTAGTAAAGGGACCAATTATCGCTATTAACTAGTTGTTTATTAGCATACATATTATTAACATGTTGGCTGTTTATAAAGCACATATTCTGCCTGACCATATTCTACATCCCTAATCCTACCCAATACCTAAACAACTACCTTACTAACTATTAATAAGCAGCACAAAATCCCAAAGACAACAAAAATAATCGTTAAAAACGATTTAAAGGCCATGAAGCTACAGGAAAACACCATGTAAGTACTTACTAGTTCTTTCCTGATATATCAGACTTCAAATTTCTATTTAAATCACTATTTGTACTTCAACACCAAGGTTGCAACACGTATCTACCATCTTTAAAAACACACAAAGATTTGTAGATAGTGTGAGAGCTAGTTAAAGGAACATACATGTCAAAAAATAAATACAAAAATAAAATACAGCAATTAAATTAATTCAGCTTTATAGTCTTCTCTCTTTTTTGAATAATTGTTAGTTTGTAAAAACTGTGCCATTTCTTTTCAGTCTCCTAACTAATGAAGCCAAAGCAGTCGCCCACAACTGAAAATAATGCACACTGGGTCAACGCAATGCGACATAGGCCTAGATATACACCGCAGATTTCATGTACTTACAGCCTTCGTGACTTAAATGGCTCATTCTTGAGATGCAGACATGAAATCATCAATCAATCCAATGACTAGACTTGACTTGATATTAATTGTGTGTACAACAAATGCTGGTAATAATCAAAAATCCTCTTATTGTAAAAATGTAATAATGAAATAAAACCAAGTTTTGGAGGACCTCAGAGGATGCCAACCTCTGATCCCCCAACAACATGCAGAATTAACAAATTTTGCCATAAGTTAATATATTAAGTTTCTACAATGTATAAATATATTGTAGAAACTTAATTGCCTGTAAAGCGCTTTGCAACGATTGTATCGTAAAAAGCGCTATAGAAATAAACTTGAATTGAATTGAATTGAATTTGTTGAGTAATAAAGTGTAAAGTTTTAGAAACTGGCAAGTTATGAGTTATTTTAATGCAAGACACTAAGGAGGAAATGCTAAAACAATTATTTAATTGTTACCTTAATGGTTTCACACACATTGTGCAGTTGATACCTTGAGGAGATCATGATTTCACACTTGAAATTACTTTAGTCGCTGTAACCTATTTGAGACAGGTTGATTTGGTCATATTAAGTCATATTTTTGATATTTTTAAATGTATATCTATCTAACATCCACCAATGTTCAAAATTAAAACACAAATTTTCATACAGCATCATTCACATAATTAGTAATTGAAAGAACAGTTAACTCCAGAAAAAGAAATGTGCGTCATCGTTAACTCACCCTCATGTTATTACTTTTTTTGTTTGTAGACCACAAAAGAAGATGTTGTATGTTCCATGAGCTGACAAGCTCCACAAATGACAAAAAAGCACAATCAAATCCACATGCAGTATATTCCTGGTCTTCTGAAGTCATATGATAGATTTGTATGAAGATTGAAGACTTAAATTTCAGCCTGTTCCTCACCAAAGATATTTTATGACTTCAGAGGCCATATGAACTACTTTTATGATACATTTAGTCATTTTTGAGGCTCAAAACGTTTGGTCACCGTTAACTTCTACTGTAGGGAAAAGTGCAGCATGAACATTCTTCTAAATAGCTTCTTTTGCGCTCTGCAAATGAAAGAAAGTCGTACAGTTTTGGAATAAAATGAAAGTGAGTAAATGATCACAGAATATTCATTTTCAGATGAGCCTTTCCTTTAAATAAACATACGGACAAATAAAGACACTGAAATAAGCCTGAAAAGTAGATTTCATGAATATTCCCATGAGCACGGACTCTTAAGATCTTTCGATGCCTTTCTTCCTTTTCTATGTGATTTGCATGTACAGTGCAGTCACAAGGATTCTCATCCGGTCTCAAGCCACAACACTTTTAAATATAGTGAAAAGACATTTCGATGCAACACGTCTCATGGCACTTCTTCAGCGACTCTCACAAGCACCATTTTAGCCGGCAAATTTACGAGATGCAGAAACCGCCTCAAAATGGAACAAGGAAGTGGTGAGAGGCCTGTGCAGCGAGGCATCATGTTCAAGAGTATCATGCAATGTGACACCCAAAAGACATTCAAATGAATAATAC
Organism: Aspiorhynchus laticeps; assembly: GCA_023376895.1. NCBI lineage: Eukaryota > Metazoa > Chordata > Actinopteri > Cypriniformes > Cyprinidae > Aspiorhynchus > Aspiorhynchus laticeps. Next base: position 74,690 of record JALXFT010000269.1, read on the forward strand.
AATACAATACAATACAATATAATATAATGCCTAACGTGCACTCAAAATGTCTTAAGAAAAGTCACGTATCTGATCACTGATTTTGTTTTGTTTTTTGTGATTTAAAATTGTAACTTTTGATATTGTCATGTGATGATATTAATATTATTATTATTATTATTATTCTCTCTCGCTCGCTGGAAATTTATGTAACAATATCCTGCCCAGTGTCTACAGATGCAAATTAGCTATCTAGCTAACTCTGGCACAGCGTTTGTATATTTGTAACATTTCACGTAGTATTTTTGCACTTAATCTTCTGGGTTGATTATTTTCTCATTCATTATTATTATTTTTTTCTGGATGAGGCACCGCCCCTGGAGAAAACACCCTTTTAATTTACAGTACATATAAATGTATCTATTGAGGTCCAACCAGAATGCAGTACTTGCACAATTTGTTTTATATTTTCTTGTAATATTTATTTATTTATCTATTTAAATTCCATGTATTTATGCAGTAAAAATACTAAACATAATTTTAAATGTAAATGAGTAAATTCTATGTAATTGAAAATATCGAAAAACATATTATACAATTCTAAGATGTACATATACTGTATTACATGGAAATATATAAAATAAAGATATATTATATTATATTATATTATTAAACATGCAAAAAATACAAAATTTCAGTTGCTGATGCAATAGCCTGATGCATTTTCCCACAATACTCCAAAGGACTCAACTCAAGAACATAACAAATGGTTCTTCACAAGAAGAACCTGAGAACCTTTACTTTTAAGACAGCAGAACAGGACTCTATTAAATAACGAAGAGATCCTCAACAGCATCCATCAGAATGTGTCATGTGAAAACAGGGATGATTGATTGACAGCTTGGCCTTCGCACCGGTCAAATCTAGCAGAACCTCGAGCGAGTTTGAGGGGATACGCCCAAACCAGCCAGATCTTTGACAGCTCCTTTACCAGGTAATACAAACTAGAACCAAACACACCTCTCGCAAGTGTCCCGCCACAGAACCTTTCAAAAAAATCATGTTAGGCATTTTACAAAACGCTCTTTTGCAACATTTCGCTAGCTCTGTCTTTACTCTGATCTTGTACAAAGCAACAACTTCTCACTTTCACTCTAAAGAGAATTCCCCTTCTTCTTGGTGAACAACGGTGTCGATTCTCAGTAAAATAATAATATTTCTAACAAACAATACTTAAAAAAAATCGAGGACTCAGGTGCCAAAATAAGTTTGCCCAGCATATACACATTAAGATTTAATTATCATCGACATCCCTCTCAAGATTCGAAGAAACACTCATTTATTAATTAATTTTATGTTAGTATTTTGTGCTACGACTAGTGATAAATACGCTTCAATAAACTCTATTTACTATTGAGAAATATGTAATAACACACAACACAGAAACTGGACCAAAATATGAATTAATCTACATCACAACAATGACCTTCTATGCAAACAATTAATTCACAAAATGCCACATAATACAAAACACAGCAGTAAAAATAATAATAAAAAAGATAATACATACATATACCATCGCAAATTTGCTTTTAAATATATATATTTTTTTAAATGATAAAAAACCTGTAAAAATACAATTTTGTACTTACATAAGACCAAGCATAGGACCAAAACCATGGGTCCTAGCGCAAAAAATCTAGCCATATCCAAGAGTTCAAAAGCCGCTTCTAAGACACCATATGTCCTATTTGAAACAGACACAGATCTGGGTTAACCATCAGAAAGCGTACTGGCTTTTTGGTCTCTCTTGCTCTGTTTTCATGTAATCTTACGTGTTCTCATGCGTCTAATCAGTCGGTTCTGTTGCCAGTGAGTTTTCACCTTCAAAAAAATCCTTAAGTTGTTTTTTTTTGGTCTAGAGACAGCAGAGCAGTGTCAGAGACACTCTCCTCTTCAGCTTTGCGTTAAGGCCCTTTCTTAACAGGAAGTTTCATTTTCATCTACGCCACACATCTCTCGCCTTCTACTGTGTCGTCCTTCAAATGGGAAATGAGAGAAAATTACCTCATTTTTGCTTCTTTTTTTTCCAGACAACCTGCATCCATAGTGAGAGCAGCACCTTCAGAAGATGCACATTTAAAACTAAAATAATCTCCACTTGAATGTGTGAACATTTCAAATCAAATGTCAAAGACACAGACATTGTTACAATATTTTCACAAGGAACTACATATATATATATATATATATATATATATATATACAGTGCCTTGCAAAGGTATTCAAACCCCTTAATTTTTTTCATGTTTTGTTATGTTGCAGCCTTATGTTAAACTGTTTTAAATTACTTTTATTCCACATCAATTAACACTCTACACACCATAATGGCAAAGCAAAAACAGAACTGTCACAACTGAAATAAGTACATTGTATAAGTATTCAAACCCTTTAACTCATTACTTAGCTGAAGCACCTTTAAGTCAAGTCACTATTATTTGTATAGCGCTTTTAACAATGCAAATTGTGTCAAAGCAGCTTTACATCAGCTTGATATAAAGCTGGGTGGCTTTATATCAGCTTTACAGCAATTAGACGGGGAAATAATGTGTCGAAATAGTGTCATTCTCCTCTGGCCAGACAAAATCAGCAGGTTAAATCTAGGCTGCAGCAGAGTCAGATTGTGCAAAGGACTCATCTGGTTCCCGTGGTCTTGTTCCGATGGCCGTCTAGGAGACAGTCTCTGGGGCTCATCTAGTTGTCCTGGACTCCGCTGACGTTCAGGGCTGTAGAGGTCATCTCTAGGTGCTGATTCACCTGTTGGTCATTGACCTGTTGGAAGGTGAACCTTCTGCCCAGTCTGAGGTTCTGAATGCTCTGGACTGGGTTTTCATTAAAGCTATCTCAATATTTTGGTGCATTGAGCTTTTCTTCTACTCTGACGAGTCCCTCAGTCCCTGCCGCTGAAAAACAGCTCCACAGCATGAGGCTGCTACCAGCACACTTTACATTTGGGATGGTACGCTGCATGTGATGAGCAGAGCTGGTTTCCTTCAAACATGATGCTTGGAATTGAGGTTCATCAGACCAGATAATCTTGTTTCTCACAGTCATTTAAGTTTTTTTTTTTTTCTTTGTGGCAAAGATGTTAAAAACCTGTTATTTGCTAATGTGTACATAATGTACCAGAATAGGACATGTTCTACAGGGGCGGTGGCTCATAAAAAATTTGGATAAGAAAATGATCAATACAGGAGCCAAAAATACAACAAGAAATATTACAAAACATGAGCTCAATTAGTGTTTAAAAAACAAATGTTGTCATTGTGTTTTCAATGATATTCCAACGCTTGGCAAGATTGTGAGGAGGCGACATACCACATCAGTCTCAATGAGTCGAGCGAATATAAACAAATTAATTATAAACTATGAAAAGATCTGTGGGCAAGGTGGTGACCACTCTAGTCTTTTAAATGAAAACTACACCTCTGTGCCTGCGAGGATTTGACTTATGGTCCGAAAATATAAATATTAATAAACCCCAAAGCCAGTGATGTGACTTTACCTCCTCGCTTCGTAAGTCCACCACACACCGCTAATACTAACATATATTTTACAGAAGAAAGATTGTTTAAATTTTATTAACATTTTGTTGTCACTTTGTGACTTCAATGGTTTTATACATTGTAATAATGTTATAAAATCGATATGGTACTAGAAGCCATATTGTGAATACAACCATGGCCAAAGGGTTTGGCTTTGTATCCCATAATAGTATAAACGTATCTGCTAATGTATTGCCTATTTACATTTTTTTGTATTTTAGGATCTCTTTTGCACGATTGGTATCTTCTATGCACTGATTTGCTTACTTAATGTGATCAAACTAATCTATAATATGTGAATGTCTCATGAGAAGTGACATTTTTTGGATTTAAACATGGGTCATGTACACACAAAACGGTATCATTATGATATTGATTTTTCATCCTCAATTTACATGAATGACTGAATGGTGATGTCAAACTCAAACATTTTCTTCTCTCACATGGCTTACAAAACTTGAAATGTGTCGCTTCTTGACTATTTCTCACTTTCCAAGCTACTCTGCATGTAGGCAGTGCTGCAAGAGACCACTTCCTTGCTTGTTCTTTTTTTCTCTCCTCTCTTTTTTTGGTTTCCCGCCTGTTTGAGGAAGTAGCACAGAGAGAGAGGCGTGCAAAGATGAAAACTCAAAGTGACAATCTACTGACTGTATGAACACAGATAACACAGTAAGATATTAATGAACTTTAAATATTGATTATTAATGAAGAGAATTCAAAGAGACTGATTACTCAAGATGGGAATTCTTATAAATCCCTGTGTATCAACATATAGTGAATCAAAAGTACATGCATATGTAAATTCCTCTTTTCTTTACTTCTCTTTAGCACTTTAAGAGAAACTGTAAGTAAAATTAGTCATCTTTTCCGCTTTTTTTTTTTGTCAGTTCAGAAGATGCATGCCAGAGTTTATAAAATCAGCTTCCTGCGAAACTTGTGGCAATGATACCAAGTATTAGTGAGAATGTTCTCAGGCTAAATATATCTGCTTTGATGAGGTTCGGGTTTTTAAATGGTTTCATCACATTAGATGCATCAAAACTGGCTAAAATGAAAAAAAAAAAAAATCATGCTATTAAAGTGTAAAACAAGGTATAAAACCTCAAACAGACATTACAATAAAATAGTAGGTGGTGAGTAGTTGGCTCAAAGGGTAATCAACCACTTCCGGAAGTGTGTTCTCTCACTCAAATGCACATTTGCAATTTTGCACAAGCAAATGCACATTCAGGCACATCAACTCCACCCACATTTGTACAAATTGCTATAGCCGATGAGTAATTCCAGTACTGCAGATTGAATACTTTAAAAAAATACCTTTAGACCCACTACAAGTGTCGCTAAAAATCAATGTAAAAGTGGCACATTACAGCAACATATTCAAGCACCTCAACACTGTCATTTGATTTTTGACTGATTGTGTATTCAACAATAATCCAAATTACAATTTGGAAGAAAATGTGAGAAGTGTTTCCCCTGTATAGTTCATTCCACAAGGAGATATAACCAAACTTAATGCCTGATGAACTGATGAAAAAAAAAAAACAGGTCTTCCAGCCTGGTCATAGCTGGTTTGCAGGCTGGTCTGCGTTTCCCAAAAGCAACTATGGTCACAAGTTCCGTCATTACCGGTAGAGTTCAATGGAACTAACGACCATAGTTAGCTAACAAGCATTTAGTCAAGAGCAGTGAGTGATTTCTTTGTTGTTGCTGTTTGACTAATATTAAGAAAGCGCTGTCACTT